>JARQOD010003764.1:0-31864 GCA_033576555.1 Oophaga sylvatica | reverse complement strand
ACGTGAAAACTTTAAAATAAAAAGCAAATCGGAAGAATCCCGCTTTATGACCAAAACTTACCACCAAGGTCAATCTCTCGTCGCCAAAATTAACTTACCTCTATGCGCAATCCCCACCCCCCCACTCTCCTTACCTTCCACTCCTTATTAAATAATACCCCAGCCTTTGAAGCACCCCCTCCATTAACCCCCCCATTTTAACCCCACACCCCAAAACAATTTAAAACCTTTATTCCAATCACTCTAAAACCGACCACCACAGAAAAACCCAAAAGCAACTTAACTCTACTCATAGACGCAACCATTTCACTCACAACCACAACACATCCATATACCAAAACTTTCACATGCTTTCCACCCTCCCCGGTACCAACAAACCCGCACCACTTTATCCCCACCAAGCACAACAAAGTTCCATCACACAAACAAATAAGAAGGGGACATGGACACCCCGCCTACACCAACATATATTCACTTTCCACTCAACACCATTAACAAAAACTCACTTGACACACCAATCATACAAAACATTAACCCTTCACAAATTTTTAGGAAACCCATTCTCCCAGAACTTTAAACAAAAACCCATGCGGACCCTTCAAACGCTTTCTCAAAATCAATTGCAAACATACACTTCGTTTCCTTCCCCTGCAGTCCCCAACAACCCTTAATAACAATAATTTACACTCATACTTCTCCCGGCACCGCACACACCATCCTCATCCACAACATTCCAATCCCCACGCATACATTCGCCAACATTTTGCAAAATTTTTAATCTGCTTCAGCACGTTATGGTCCCAATTCTCTAAAACACTTTCTCTCACCTTTCTTATACAAACACAACCACCCCCCTTCCTTGATTCACACAACTTACCATTCTCCCACAGTACTTACATATCTCATCAAACACACCCAGGAAATCCCATGTTTCACAAAAAAAGAATCCGTCCTTTCCCGGTGTCTTTTTTCTTTTTAACTCTTCATCACGTTTTCTACTTCATCCATAATCACGTCCTCATTCAAAAATCCACATTCTTCATACCCAACTTGTTTTCTAACCCTTCAGCCTTCTGAAACAAGACCAGAGTCAATCCATTTTTTATCAATAACTTGCTGTAGAACCTAACACCTCCTTTATACATTCTCACCTGACACACACAAACCGTTCCATCCAGGACTTTATCCATATCAACCTTTCTCCCATTCATTTTCTTAAAAAAAGAACCTTGTCACTTTTCATCTTCTCAAGTGTTCTATTTTGGTGCATAGATGATTTCCTTTCCTTTCGCATCCATAACACGCTTTATTTCACTCTTTGTTCACCCACTCATCAACACATCCACCCATTTCTCCCCTTCCTTTTAAACCATCATCCCTGTTAAATCATTAAATCTTTCCCTAAATAGCACTTTTTTATAGCCCCATTTTTTGAAGAATTTTTTGCAACACACCTTAACCCAGCCCCCCACCATTCCACACACACGCAAAATTCCTCTTACATACTCGCACTCTTTATACTTATTTTAATTCATTCATCACATCCCTCTTCAACAACCTAACTTCAGCTTCCAAACCCCCCACCATACACACGGTCAACAATCGCACAAACAACCTCTCAAACCTCTACAAAAAAGGTACAGCATTTTTTTTCAAAATTCATACACAACATATTTTTTGGAAAACAACTTTTTATCTATTCTGGATGCAAACCCCCCTTCAGCTGGAAGTTCGGTGGGGATGCCAAATTTCAGAAGCAGCAGCATCTAGAAGGAAAAATCAGAAATAAGTTGGATAACTTTTTACCAGTTATTCACAATTCCCTTCTTATGCAATTAAAGCTCCAACTAAAACTGAGGCATTTGCCTGGAAGAAACAAACTAATTTTTCCAAAAACCAGACCTCCTTTTTCCCATCCTTTCTTTATGGACGTAACATTAATAATTCTAGCCCGCCACCCCCTATACTAACATGGCAATTATACATCTACCCCCTTACCACCGTGTAGCATCTAAACTAATCTCCCGTTACCCATTAATTATCCCTACACCATCATTCCTATAACACTGCCAGACAACATGCTGACCGTAAGGCCACCTTACGCTTGGAGCGTCCTCAACCCACATTTCCTGAAGACAAAAGAGTGAGCATTCATCTGTTTTTAAAATAACTAGGACGACTGCCCTCCTGATTTAGATCTTATTTGTCTGACTTTAGGGACGCAATGCCCCAACCACTTGGGGACCAAACATGATGGGGTTATTTACATGACCAAACAGGCCACTTCTCTTCAGCCTTTTCTCTTCCTCTGGAACGCAACTCCCCGAATCTGTTTACTCGCGGGAATGCCTAAAAAAACATTGGTGTCAGGAGAGAAAAACATTCTGAGGGAACTACGTTCACCACCGACTTAAACAATCTTCACCGGGGGTCCCCCCAATCCGTTCTGGGCTTTTTACAGGAAGTTTCCAGGCTCCCCTCCTCGTCAAGGCCTTGCAAGATGAATCACCTTGATCCCACAACTGGTCAACCCTCCTCTGCTAACCAAGATATACTGGGGGATTCCAAGAGAACCCCCAACCCCCCTCCCCACAACATCAACGATGAGGGACTCACATTCAACCTCAGCAAGTTCCAAACCTGCCACCTCTGGGCTGGGATCCCTTTGGGCAGGGCCTCCTCATGTGCACCATGATTTCAGGTTCCTCAATAAGATCGGGTCTGTAACCTGTGGAATCCAACAACGCAGCAGGGGCGCAGCTGCCCCCCTGTGACCTCAGCGTAAAAAGACCTAGGACTGATCCTGGCCTTACAATCCCGATACTTAGGCCCCCTCACCACAAGCTTACACATAACAGGATTTGTGAGTCTTTTGCCATATGGCCGAACCATTGCAATTCCACAAGTTGGCATGTCCTTGCAACTATCCGGTATGCCCGAAATTTTTACACCTCCTCAATACATGGGGCTCTGGAAAAAACAAAAAACCCTATTTTTTCCCAATTGAAAAATTAAGAGGGGGGTAATGGATGCCTCCCGGCCTTGGGATCATCCCAAATCTCACAAAAAATTTGTACTTCCCGGTCCAGAGCCCTTCCCATTCAGGACCCTGTGGAGTACGAACATAAATGAATTCTTTCAAAAATAAAGTAAGTCCCCAGGAAACAAAGGGTGTGCAGAAAACCACAATGGGAATCCCCCTTAGAGATAGCACAGTAAAGGTAGTCCTCCAGAAAAGGTTTACAACCCATTTTTCAGGCAGTAAATAATTCTGGCAAGCCGCCATAGAAGATAGCACCGCACAACCTGCCTTCCCCCTAACTCCGCAGGCATATTATAGGACTTCCGAATCTTCAGGATGTCAAAAACACCATGTTGAACCAAATATCCCAGGGAAAAAGAACTTCTTATCTTCAGCGATTCAATCCGAATCCATTTTTGACCCGGCTACACCGGTCCCAGAGAATTGAATCGGACTCCCATCGTCCCAACCCAAGGATCTTCTCCTGAATCCCCTGGATCTCCCAAAGCAGCAACCGCTTAAGCCACCGAAGTGGCGATGCGGAAGGCCAAGAGACAGCCTCAGTATCCGGACCTTTTTGCACCCGTCATGCAAAGCGGAGATCTGGTTGGCTGTGTGAAGGCGTCAGACCTTGTCCAAGAAATATTGTCCTGCTTGCGGGATCAACATGCAAAGCAGCAGTAGGGACTTAAAGCCCAAGCTCCTCTGGGAAATATGCAATTGCAAATTGTCCTCTTCAAAGGAAAGGCAGAACCAGTGCCACCTTTTGGAAGGTAGCAATCCACAATCAATGTCGACCCTTTAACGAGCCTATCACATGACCTAGGATAATAGCCAAACCAAATCCAATTTGCAGACACTGTGTTTCTTTTTTTTTTTTTTTTTTTTAAACCATTCAGGTTATTATAAACAACCAAATAAGCTCACAACTTAAACGTCTTGTTTCAACTCCATCATCATGGTTCAATTTAATTCAGCATAACAAATAAAGGTATCACAAAAGACTCATAAACATCAATAAACATCCTAAAATTCACTGATATTTGATCAAGTCGCCATTTTTTAAATTTTCCAAACGCCCCTGCACAGAACCCCACCGCCTTCCTAATCTAATTAAAATCAAGTATAACCTAGAAAGGTCAGCCCGACACACTTATTCACAGATAAATGCTTTCTTTGAAAATTCCAAATTTCTCACATCCCCAAACCTGCATCACACAATCAAATTACCATAGGATTCTATTTTTCACACGACCACACACCAATTCCAACATTGCAACACCCAGTCAATAAAACTCACCCCCGCTAATTCCTTACACAACCCACCTACACACTTCCACACACACGGTAATCACATCCCAATAGTAGCCACACAGTCTCCATCCACCACAACTTCCTCGGGCACACTTCCGTTCGGCCCTCGTCTCTTCGAACCGTCGCACAGGCAAAATATTGTCAAGGACATCCAAACAATATCCTTTGTCTTTAACACCATGCGTTCCCAAACTCTTCCATGCAACCGAACTTCCTTCCCTCCAAACCTACAATATTACTCCCCTCCCCCACATCATTCTTAGTATTATTTTCATCACCTTCTTAGTCATTCAAAACTTCATCGGCAACACCGTAAATCATGCTTCCTCACAAACTTTTCAAACACCTCAAACCAGACCGACACTTGAAAAGCAACAGGCCTCTAGCATCCCCTTTTCCCAAACCAAGCCATACAACATCCAACCAGCAGAATAATTTGCCATATAAGCCCTTATTTCCTTATTTCCAAAAATAACTACCGTTTTTGTATACTGAAGCCCCAAAAAATCTCAATTTTGGAAAGGCCAGCCACCAGGTACATCCTTAAAAAGACTTTCTCTCTTAATTTTTCTATTTTACTACTCCAAAAAAATAAAAACTAACTTTTCCACTCTTTTTATTTTCCATTAGACGGGGAAAAACTGTTGCAATAAAAAGCAAAACGGAAGAATCCCGCTTTTATTACCAAAATCTTACCACTCAAGGTCAATCTCCTCGCCAAAAATTTAACTTACGCTCTATGCGCAATCCACACTCCCCCAGCCCCTTACCTTCCACTCCTTATTAAATAAACTCCCAGCACTTTGAGAGCACCTCCTCACCTTAACCCCCTCCTTTAACCCTACATCCCCAAAACATTTAAAGCTAATTTATTCCAATTTACTCAAAGCCAACGCACCACAAAAAACCCAAAAGCAACTTAACCCTCTCATAGACCAACACTTCACTCACAACCACAACATCACCAATTCCAAGAACTTTCCATCTTTCCACCGCCCCCGGTACCAACAAACCCTCGCCCACTTTATCACGTCCACCAAGCAAACAAAGGTTCAATCACACATACAAATAAGACAGGGGACATGGGACACCCCTGCCTTACACCAGACATAATATTCACTTTCTCACTCAACCATCCATTAACAAGAAACTCGCTTGACCACAATCATACAAAGACATTATCCCATCACAAATTTTTAAGAAATCCATTCTCTCCAAACTTTAAACAAAAAACACATGCAGACCCTACAAACCTTCTCAAAATCTTGCAGAACCATACACTTCTGTTTCCTTCCCAGCAGTCCCCAATCAAATCCCTTAAAACAATAAGTTATCACTCTGCTTCTCCCAGGCACAGCACACACCTGATCTTCATCCACAAAAAACATTTCCAATCCCTCACGCAAACGATTCGCCAACAATTTGCTATAGATTTTGTAATCGCATTCACAGCTTATAGGTCTCCATTCTCTAAACACTTTCTCTCACCTTTCTTATACACAAGCACAACCACCCATCCCTCATTGATTCAACAACTTACCATTCTCCCACATTACTTACTATCTCATCAAATCACCCCGGAAACCCACCCTCCACATAGAATTCTACCCAATCCTCTTTCCCTGGTGTCTTATTTTTTTTAGCACTCTTCATCACGTTTTCTACTTATCCATAATCACATCCTCATTCAAAAAACACAATCTTCACTACCCAACTTTTTTTCCCCTAACCCCATTCAGCCTTCTGAAAAAAACCCCAGAGTCAATCCATTTTTTATCAATAACTTGCGAGAACCTATTCACCTCCTTTATCACTTCTCACCTGACACACACAAACCGTTCCTACCAGACTTTACCATACAACCTTTCTCCCATTCTTTTCTAAAAAAAACCTTGTGCACTTTTCATCTTTCTCAGATGTTCTATTTGGTGCATAGATGATTTCCTTCCCTTTCTCATCCAAACACCTTTAACTCACTCTTTGCTCGCTAGCCATCAGACACATCCATCCCCACTTTCTCCAAACCTTCCAACCAGTCTATACCCTTTTTAAAAACATTAAATCTTTCCCGTAAATAGCAGCTTTTTTATAGCCCCCTTTTTTGAAGAATTTTTTTGCAACACACCTTAACCCAGTCCCACCATTCCAGCAACACACACAAATTCCTCTTATAACTCCCACCTTTTACTTTATTTTTATTTCTTCATCACATCCTCATCTTCTAACACCAAACGTTCACTCCAAACCCACCCCCATACACACGGTCACAATCCACTAAACACCCTCCAAAAAACTCAGATCAAAAAAGGTACACATTTTGTTCAAAATTCATACACAACATTTTTGGAAAACAACATTTAATCATTCTGGATGCAATACCACCCCTATCACATGGTATGTTTGCGGTGGGGGATGCCAAATTTCAACAGCAGCATCTAGAAGGGAAAAATCAGAAATAAAATTGGATAACTTTTTACCAGTTTCACAATTCCCTTCTGTGATCAATTAAAGTCTCCAACAAAACTGTAGCATTTTGCCTGGAAGAAACAAACTTAAATTTCCAAAAGAGCCAGACGCTCCTTTTCCCACCCTTTCCATGGACATACCTTTTATAATTCTAGCCCCCCCACCCCCTATAGCTAACATGTCAATTATACACTACCCACCTCTACCACCGGTAACTATTAAACTAACTCCCTGTTACCCTTAAACCCTACACCATCATTCCATTAACACATGGCCAACCAACAGCTGACCGTAAGGCCAGCCCCTACGCTTGGAGCCCTCAATCCCCCCTTTCCTGAAGACAAAAGATGTGAGCATCATCTGTTTAATATAATCAGGACGACGCCCTCCTGGATTTAGATCTAATTTGTCTGACATCAGGGACGCAATGCCCAACCAGCTTGGGAGCTATAACATGATGGTGTTATTTACATGACACAAACAGGCCACTTCTTCTTCAGCCGTTTTCGTCTTCCATCTGGAACGCAACTCCCCGAATCTGTTTACGTCTGCGGAATGCCTAAAAAAAAAACACTGGTGTCAGGAGAGAAGACATTCTGAGGGTAACTACGTCATTCACCGGACTTAAACAATCTTCACCGGCGTCCGCCCAATCCGTTTCTGGCTTTTTACCAGGAAGTTCCAGGCTCCTCCCCTCCTCAGAGGGCCTTGCAAGGTGAAGTCACCTTGATCTCCACAACTGGTCAACTCCTCCTCAGTAGCTAACCAAGATATACTGGGGGTATTACCAAGAGAACCCTCCAACTCCCCTCCCCACAGACATCAGACTGATGAGGGAGGTCACATTCAACTCAGCAAGTTCCAAACCTCCACCCTGGGCTGGGAGTCTCCGTTTCGGGCAAGGGCCCTCCTCATGCGCATCCATGATTTCAGGTTCCTCAATAAGATCCGGGTCTGTAACCTGTGGAATGTCAACACAGCAGCAGGGGCGCAGCTGCCCCACCTGTGACCTCAGCGTAAGACCTAGGACTGATCCTGGCCTTACAATCCCGATACTTATGGCCCTCCTCACCACAAGCATTACACATAACAGATTTGTGCAGTCTTTTGCCATATGGCCGAAACCATTGCAATTCCTACAAGTTGGCATGTCCTTGCAACTATCCTGGTATGCCCGAAATTTTACACCTCCTGCAATACAGTGGGGCATCTGGAAAAAACAAAAAACACTATTTTTCCCAATTGAAAAATTAAGAGGGGGGTAATGGATGCCTCCCGGGCCTGGGATCCATCCCAAATCTCACAAAAATTTGTACTTCCCGTCCAGAGCCCTTCTCCATTCAGGACCCTGTGGGAGTACTGAACAATAAAGCAATGTCTTTTCAAAAATAAAGTAATGTCCTCCAGGGAAACAAAAGGGCTGTGTGTTTAAAAATGCTTATTTTAAGTATATTTTTCAAGGACTTGTTACCAATGCGATACTTTAAAGAAAATGTCACGTTTCTTATAAAAAAAAAATGTAGTGGTTTATTGGACTGTTTACCAAAAAAAACATCATTACAGAAAACATAAATGAGTGAAATAGTTACGTAGATATTGTCCATTTGTCCATAGCAAAGCTTATACACTTCTTTCCTTGGTGTCCTGCATGGAAAAAATGACATCTGTCTCTATCAGGAGCGTCTAAGAGAAACAACACGTGTTCCAGGCAGCTGGCTGTTCATTCATCATAGTCCTTGTCCCATGTTCTGTATAGGAGTTCACAGAGCCCCCCACCCCCTTCCGTGTAGCCATTATATAAAAGTCCCTTAGATCACGTGGTCTCTGTATATGGAGATGACACTTACCATACAGAAATAGCATCTGTAATTGTCAGCGAACGTTAACGGCTTGGTACAGAATTGAGTGTATAAATCCATAACCAATATTAATATTTAACAATCCCCCTTTTGAGGGTGACTGACATTAATTGGAACCCTCAAAATAAGAGAAGTTCATCTTTAGGATAATCAGATCTTCTTTCTTCTTTTTCTTCTTCTTTGGCAAAATAATTTAATTTCATAATAATAATAATAATCATATTATTGTTATATGCACTCAATAACATAATTATGTGAATTCATGTTATGGTAAGCCGTGACTAATATTCATATAAAATATATGTCTTATACTTTCCTAAAACCTAAAATCGAAGCATCTCGGGTCCAGTCATCATCATCTGATGTCATCTGGTCTTCATCTTGACGTCTTGTTCTTGATTTTTGAAAACACAGTCCTTTATATGATAATCCTTTGAAAAACATGTAGAATATTGTAGAGACCGTGTGTCATTGTCCATCAAAGTCCATAAATTCAAATGTTGATAAAGAAAACAAAGTCCATTGATGAAATGAAGCTTTAATATCTGAGCAGTGTCACCTTTAAAGACCTGGACTTACATTGCTTCGCCTTGGATATTTTCTGGAATCCTCCATGCCATCCGCAATGGTCTTGGAACAGTGTGACATCTTTGGTCAGCAAAGCAAGGGTTAAAATGACTCTTCCTTGCTAAAGATAGCACCATAACCAGTCCTTAGTCCTAATGCACAGGATTCATGTCAGGGTTGTAGCTTCCTGACAACTTATTGTTCACACAGCTTTCATTGAAGCTTCATAGGT
Source organism: Oophaga sylvatica (assembly GCA_033576555.1). Classification (NCBI taxonomy): domain Eukaryota; kingdom Metazoa; phylum Chordata; class Amphibia; order Anura; family Dendrobatidae; genus Oophaga; species Oophaga sylvatica. Next base: position 22,404 of record JARQOD010003764.1, on the reverse strand, counting down.
GATAGGAAACCACTGGAACGTGATAAAAAGCTGAAACACAGTTCATATTAGCATCATAGGATCATCGTCCTCTGCCATTGTGTCTGTCAGTGGTGAATACTGCAGTTGCTGTCAGTGGTGAATACTGCAGTTGTGCTGTCAGTGGTGAAATACTGCAGTTGTTGTCAGTGATGAAATGAATTGTAATGACACAGTCTATAATTACTCAGACATCATATAGCCTTGTTACCTTCTGGAACTTCGGCTTTTTCTTCTTGCAACTTTTTAAATTTACTTGAATTTAGAAATATGAAAAGTCTTTATAACGGTAATTCCAATATCTTGCTTGAAGTCTTCATTCCTATTCTATACCAATCTGGTAATTTTCCTAACCTATAATATCACAGCGTACCATAGCAATCAGTAATATCCATAGAATTATTATCAGAATAGTATATGGAATTCATGTTTGTGTAATAAAACAATCATAAATGATAATGCATTATTAACCATATTCTTCATGAGACAGAACATTTTTATGTCATTGGTGTAAATATCTTTTCAACCCATAGGAGTCAGTGTGTTTTTCATGTAACAAGTGTTTCCATCTTTATTACTAAAACTTTATTAATGGAATATATTTATTAGACCAATAATAGGTAAGAATGTATAGCCATGAACCAAAATGTGATATCAGTGAAGGAATGAATGAAAGAATTATTGTATTTACTCAGAATTAAAACATTTTCTTTTAATGAACCGATATCTTCACTATATTTAATGAAGCGATATTCTCATACTAACATTACTTTATTAAATATTGATGTTTCTTGATGATTGAGATAAAAATAAAAATTAAGAATCAAAAAAAGAAAAGAAGAATAAAAAATAATAAAAATGAAAAATAAGAATAAAAACAAAAATAAGAATAAAAATGAAAATAAGAAAAAAAAATAAAAATAAGGCCTTTATATTTTATGACAAATGCTGAGTAGTTATGTTTCTCAAAACACATACCCTTAATATTTCCATTATCTGGATGATTTCATATTTGTCATGACCTTGTGTTACCAAAATGTTCATATTATGCAACTTTGCATGTAATCCTTCTAGTGTAAAGAAATGACTCTTTATAATACTTAATGTTATTATCTCTAGTAGTTCTACCATTGTACCTTTTTAATTCCTTTAAAATGTTTGAAGAAGACATATGATGAAATTGATGATGTATTCAAGATCAAAAAACACATTTCCCCCTTAATACCAAAAAATATTATTTGTGAAATAATTGATTATCAAAACCAAAATGAAAAAAAAAAATAATTGTTTTATAAAATATTTATGTAACTTTCTGTTTTAGCTTAACCAATATTGTCTGAAGATGTGTACCATCTATGTAACCATTAAAAAATAAAAATAACATTGAATATCATAAAATTATCCTTTGGAAAAAGGAAAAAAATAATCTAAATGTAAATTTTCTTGATAAACCATTTTGATGTGTGATTACACTATCTACTATTAACTAAAAAATAATAATTATTAAAGAAATATATGTTGAGTAGATAAATTCATTATGTATCTTAATATTCTAATAATTGAACTGATTGTATTATTTCTCCAAAAACAAGTTGTTGTTTTCTCGCATACCATGAATTTGTGAAACTTTTTCATACATCACACGTACAATTTATTCACTCTTAGCAGCTGCTCATACACACATCTGTCATCTGTCACTCAGACTGTACACGGATAAATTCACACCACAAGTTCCTCATATAAAAAGGTATGTAATACTATATATTTTAACCCAAATAATTGTATCCTAATTATCAATGCGCATTGTAAACTACTAAATTTAATATTTAATATTTCTTTGAATATTCCCCAAATACACATAACAAACTTTGTGAACCATTCTATAGATAAAAGGACTCATAAGAAAATTTTGTTATGAGCTGTTTCTAATTTTTGCAGGTTTGCAACTGAAATTGAAACCCTAGAACTTAAGAAGCCTAAAAAAAAATTCTTTGACTTGCAAAGGCCGAGCTCACTGAGGCTACAAGAGCTTTAAGTTGCAACCACTGAAATAGGGTATATGGTAATTGCCTATTATTAGAACATTTTGAATGTCACATGTGTGACTGTCATGCAGTAAGAACATATTGCCATGCAAATAAATAACTTCAAAAAGTTAGCAACACACAAAAACTAAATTAGATTCAGTTATTTTAATATTATTTCCTTTTAAGTGTTAAATATAAAAAAACAGCAGTTTACAAATTCCTGTGTAATATAAAGGAATAAATCCATGTAAAAGAGTTTTTCCCGATTAAATCCTACTTTGAAGTGAAAATTCAAGGAACAATAAGAATAAAGTTAATATCAAAATCATCCAGAAAGAAAACAATTGCAATGTCTTATACATATATATGTATTGGCTTTAATGTAATTCTAAATATTACTGTAGTATATTTTAATTATATCACTATAGATATAGATTATACAGTTATACAATCTCTACTTATACAAGTATAGTATATATATATAACTGTATGAATATAATATATTCTACAAAAACGTAGAACTACAGAATTATATTTATAAAATAATTACAAATAACTGAAAATATATTGTATATACTTTTACACAACATATAATTTCATTTTCAGTCAATCTAAACCAAATCTATTTCTTTGTGAAAGATGTCCTGGAAAGCCTTTTTTTATGATTCCTTTTTTTAATGATTGTTTGAGCAGCTCCGATAATGAGCTGTAAACTGAAGACTCAACTATGTCTCTTTGAAGAATCACCTGTTCCTGTCTTTCAATGTCCGCCATTTGTCTCTTACAAGCGTTCTGAACTTTGAATTATTAACTCTTTCTGCAAAGCGGACTCTTGGATTTTTTTATAGGGCTTATATCTAATATGTAATTTCCTCCTTATGTCATATATTTGATTCGGGGATGACTCAGTTTAGAGATTTTGACACAGGCTTTTGAAAAGATCTACTCTGTCTGTTTGATTTTATTTCCTATCACGATTCTCATGTTTTCTCAGCAAAATCAAGGAATTGCGCACATTCAAATAAAGTATCTTTTTGTGACGCAATAACACGAGATACAGAATTTAGGAATCCAAATTTGTCCACAAAATACTTTATCATTGATTGTGTTTTGACATTGGTAATGAAGTTTTGTAAAACCTTTCAAATATGGACATGAATGTAAAAGTACATTCTTTCCGACCAATCCTTAATTTTTGAAGAATCTCAATATCTGGACAATTTTCATTTAAGGCACAGAAAATCAGAATTTTCAGTCTGTCTTTATCATCTAGATCTCCATGTAATTCATTATCAAAACCCCAACTTCAATGTTAAGCGTCGGGAAAAGGTTGCAGGAAGCCACAATTTAAATAATTGATTTTTCTCAGCATTACTTAAATCAAGCTTGTCAATAAAGCTTTCGAAGATTTCAGAATTTCTGCATACATGGATTTTGTTATCATATGAGGAATGATTTTGCATAATTTTAACAAATTTTTCCTAACTTTAATTTGGAGTTGGGCCTGTGAATTGTCTTCTATTTTTGGTGGCCTTTGAACATCCGTCTCTCGTACATCATCTGCATCAGTTTTTGAAGTCTCCTCCTATGTTCCCTCCTACATCAGTTCTCAAGTCTCCTCCCATGTTCCCTCCTACTCAGTTCTCAAGTCTCCTCCTATGTTCCCTCCATCTTTTTTTACGTCATCAGAGACAAGGTCACCTTGAGTAGCCATTACGGACACATTCCCCATGTTGCTCAATTTCCTCATTACAGTTTAATTTCGGGAACATCACTATATCTTCTGACACTATTCCTACACAGTCATCTTTAGATTTCTCTAATACAAACTTGTGAAAATACATGAACTAACTGTAAAATATTTTCAATTTCTCTCTTTCTCTATTAAAGGACACCAGCTTAGATTCTAGCTTTAATTTTCCATTTCACATTCTGCATATAAGCTGAGCCATAAAACTTCTAAATTAGAAGATCTACAGACATAAATTTCAGTCTACTTTGCTTAGAAAAAGAAAATAATAACACCATATTTCTTACCTTAAATATCTCAGCTTGTAGCTCCTTTTTTGGACAATGCTCTTGTCACCAGCACGTCTGATTCCTGTAGTACGTCTGGCAACTCTTAGTCCTCCTTCATAGGTTCTTTCTTGATCCTGAAATATCGTAAATGTGATTCTTTGACGACTTGCACATCTGACGTAATTTTCCTTCTATTCCTCCCCTTGCAAGTTATCAAAAATTCACACTCTAAAAATCAAGTGTGACTGGCTGGCTCTCCAAAATGTTAAAAATGCTTTTTTAAGTATATTTTTCAAGGGCTTGTTACCAGATGCGATACTTTAAAGAAAATGTCACGTTTCTTATAAAAAAAAATGTAGTGGTTTATTGGACTGTTTACCAAAAAAAACATCATTACAGGAAAACATAAAATGATGAAATATTACGTAGAAAATTGTCCCCTTTGTCCATAGCAAAGCTTATACACTTCTTTCCTTGGTGTCCTGCATGGTAAAAATGAATTTTGTCTCTATCAGGAGCGTCTAGAGAAACAACACGTGGTTCCATGGCAGCTGCTGTTCATTCTCATAGTCCTTGTCCCATGTGTCTGTATAGAGAGTTCACAGAGAGCCCCCACCCCCATTCGTGTAGCCATTATATAAAAGTCCCTTTGATCACGTGGTCTCTGTATATGGAGATGACACTTTTCCATACAGAAATAGCATCTGTAATGTCAGCGAACGTTAACGTGCTTGGTACAGAATTGAGGTATAAATCCATAACCAATATTTAATATTTAACACTGTGCATGAAAACCAGAAGTGGGAAAATCCCCCTTAGAGTATAGCACAGTAAAGGTAAGTCCTTCCAGCAAAGGATTTGCCACTCCATTTTTCAGGCAGTAAACAAATCTGGCAAGCCGCCATAGAAGATAGCCAGCACATACCTGCCTTCCCTTCTAAAACTCCTGCAGGCATATTATATCGGACTTCCGAATCTTCAGGATGTCATAAAACACCATGTTGACCAAATATCCCAGGGAAAAATGCAACTTCTTATCTTCAGCGATTTCAATCCGAATCCATTTTTGACCCGGCTATCACCGGTCCCAGAGAATTGAGTCGGACTCCCATCGTCCACAACTCCAAGGATCTTCTCCCTGAATCCTCCTGGCTATCTCCCTAAAGCAGCAACCGGCTTAAGCCACCGAAGTGGCGATGCCGGAAGGCCAAGAGACAGCACTCAAGGTATCCAGACACTTTGCACCTCGTCAGTGCAAAGCGAGATCTGGTTTGGCTGTGTGAGAGGCGTCAGACCATTTCCAAGAAAATACGTCACTCCTTGCGGAGATCAACATGCTAAGCATGCAGATGAGCATGCAGATGCAGATTGTTGGCTATTATCTAGGTCATGTGATAAGGCTCGTTAAAGGGTCGACATTGACTTGTAGGATTGCTACCTTCCAAAAGGTGGCACTATAGTTCTAGCTCTCTTCCTCTCTGAAGAGAACAATTTGCATAATTAGCATATTTCCCAGAGGAGCATTGCGGCTTTAAGTCTCATCATCTGCATGCTTAGCATGTTGATCTCCCGCAAGGAGTTGACGATATTTCTTGGACAATGGTCTGACGCCTCTCACACAGCCAAACCAATCTCCGCTTTGCACTGACGAGGTGCAAAGTGTCCCTGGATACCTTGAGTGCTGTCTCTTGGCCTTCCGTCATCGCCACTTCGGTGGCTTAAGCCGTTTGCTGCTTTAGGGAGATAGCCAGGAGTGTTTCAGGGAGAAGATCCTTGGAGTTGTGGACGATGGAGTCCGACTTCAATCTCTGGGACCGGTGATAGCCGGGTCAAAAATGGATTCCGGAATTGAAATCGCTGAAGATAAGAAGTTGCATTTTTCCCTGGATATTTGGTCAACATGGTGTTTTTATGACATCCTGAAGATTCGGAAGTCCGATATAATATGCCTGCAGGAGTTCAGGAGGAAGGCAGGTATGTGCTGGTGCTATCTTCTATGGCGGCTTGCCAGAATTTGTTTACTGCCCTGAAAAATGGAGTTGTAAATCCTTTGCTGGAAGGACTTACCTTTACTGTGCTATACTCTAAGGGGGATATCCCACTTGTGGTTTTCAGCACAACCCTTTTGTTTCCTGGAGGACATTACTTTATTTTGAAAAGACATTGCATTTATGTTCAGTTACTCCCACAGGGTCCTGAATGGAGAAGGGCTCTGGACCGGGAAGTACAAATTTTTTTGTGAGATTTGGGATGGATCCCCAAGGCCCGGGAGGCATCCATTCACCCCCCTCTTAATTTTTCAATTGGGAAAAATAGTGTTTTTTTTTTGATTTTTCCAGATGCCCCACTGTATTGCAGGAGGTGTAAAAATTTCGGGCATACCCAGGATAGTTGCAAGTGACATGCCAACTTGTAGGAATTGTAATGGTTCCGGCCATATGGCAAAAGACTGCACAAATCCTGTTATGTGTAATGCTTGTGGTGAGGAGGGCCATAAGTATCGGGGTTGTAAGGCCAGATCAGTCCTAGGTCTTACGCTGAGGTCACAGGTGGGCAGCTGCCCCCCTGCTGCTGTTGTTGACATTCCACAGGTTACAGACCCGGATCTTATTGAGGAACCTGAAATCATGATGCACATGAGGAGGCCCTGCCCGAAACGGAGACTCCCAGCCCAGAGGTGGCAGGTTTTGGAACTTGCTGAGGTTGAATGTGAGCTCCCTCATCAGTCTGATGTCTGTGGGGAGGGGAGTTGGAGGGTTCTCTTGGTAATACCCCCAGTATATCTTGTTAGCTACTGAGCAGAGTTGACCAGTTTGTGGAGATCAAGGTGACTTCACTCTTGCAAGGCCCTCTGAGGAGGAGAGGAGCCTGGAACTTCCTGTAAAAAGCCCAGAAACGGATTGGGCGGACGCCGGTGAAAGATTGTTTAAGTCCGGTGAGTGAACGTAGTTTACCCTCAGAATGTCTTCTCTCCTGACACCAATGTTTTTTTAGGCATTCCCGCAGACGTAAACAGATTCGGGGGAGTTGCAGTTCCAGATGGAAACGAAAACGGCTGAAGAAGAAGTGGCCTGTTTGTCGTCATGTAAATAACACCATCATGTTATGGCTCCCCAAGCTGGTTGGGGCATTGCGTCCCTGAATGTCAGACAAATTAAGATCTAAATCCAGGAGGGCAGTCGTCTAGATTATATTAAACAGATGAATGCTCACATCTTTTGTCTTCAGGAATGTGGGATTGAGGACGCTCCAAGCGATAAGGACTGGCCTTACAGTCAGCATGTATGGTCTGACTCATGTGGTTAATAGGAATGATGGGTAGGGATATTAATGGGTAACAAGGAGATTAGTTTAGATAGCTACACGTGGTAGAGGTGGGTAGATGTATAATTGCACATGTTAGCTATAGGGGGTGGCGGGCTAGAATTATTAATGTGTACTGTCCATCAGGAAAGGATGGGAAAAAGGAGCGTCTGGCTCTTTTGGAAAAATTAAGTTTGTTTCTTCCAGGCAAAATGCCTACAGTTTTAGTTGGAGACTTTAATGCATCACAGAAGGGAATTGTGACATAACTGGTAAAAAGTTATCCAATCTTATTTCTGATTTTTCCCTTCTAGATGCTGCTGCTCTGAAATTTGGCATCCCACCACCGCCAACATACCATGCTGATAGGGGTGGTATTGCATCCAGAATAGATAAAATGTTGTTTTCCAAAAATATGTTGTGTATGAATTTTGAACAAAATGCTGTACCTTTTTCTGATCATGAGTGTTTGAGAGGTGTGTTTAGTGCGATTGATGACCGTGTGTATGGTGGTGGGGTTTGGAAGCTGAACGTTAGGTTGTTAGAAGATGAGGATGTGATGAATGAATTAAAAATAAAGTATAAAGAGTGGAGAGTATGTAAGAGGAATTTTGCGTGTGTGCTGGAATGGTGGGACTGGGTTAAGGTGTTTGCAAAAATTCTTCAAAAAATGGGGCTATAAAAAAGCTGCTATTTATCGGGAAAGATTTAATGATTTAAACAGGCATATAGACTGGTTAAGGAAGTGTGGAGAAAGTGGGATGGATGTGTCTGATGAGCTGGCTGAGACAAAGCGTGAACTAAAGCGTGTTATAGATGAAAAAGGGAAGGAAATCATCTATCGCACCAAAATAGAACATCTTGAGAAAGATGAAAAGTGCACAAGGTTCTTTTTAAGAAAATGAATGGGAGAAAGGTTGATATGGATAAAGTCCTGGATAGGAACGGTTTGTGTGTGTCAGGTGAGAATGTGATAAAGGAGGTGAATAGGTTCTACAGCAAGTTATATGATAAAAAATGGATTGACTCTGGTCTTGTTTCAGAAGTGCTGAATGGGTTAGAAAACAAGTTGGGTAGTGAAGATTGTGATATTTTGAATGAGGATGTGATTATGGATGAAGTAGAAAACGTGATGAAGAGTGCTAAAAAGAATAAGACACCAGGGAAAGACGGATTGCCGGTAGAATTCTATGTGAAAGCATGGGATTTCCTGGGTGCTGATTTGACTGAGATATGTAAGTACATGTGGGAGAATGGTAAGTTGTGTGAATCAATGAAGGAGGGGGTGGTTGTGCTTGTGTATAAGAAAGGTGAGAGAAAGTGTTTAGAGAATTGGAGACCTATAACGCTGCTGAATGCAGATTACAAAATCTATAGCAAATTGTTGGCGAATCGTATGCGTGAGGTGATTGGTAATGTTGTGGATGAGGATCAGGTGTGTGCGGTGCCTGGGAGAAGTATGAGTGATAACTTATTGTTATTAAGGGATTTGACTGGGGACTGCATGGGAAGGAAACAGAAGTGTATGGTTCTGACAATTGATTTTGAGAAAGCGTTTGATAGGGTCTCGCATGTGTTTTTGTTTAAAGTTCTGGAGAGAATGGGATTTCCTAAAAAATTTGTGAATGGGTTAATGTCTTTGTATGATTGTGTGTCAAGCGAGTTTCTTGTTAATGGATGGTTGAGTGAGAAAGTGAATATTATGTCTGGTGTAAGGCAGGGGTGTCCCATGTCCCCTGTCTTATTTGTATGTGTGATTGAACCTTTGTTGTGCTTGGTGAGACGTGATAAAGTGGTGCGAGGTTTGTTGGTACCGGGGAGTGGTGGAAAGCATGTGAAAGTTCTTGGATATATGGATGATGTTGTGGTTGTGAGTGAAAGTGTTGCGTCTATGAGTAGAGTTAAGTTGCTTTTGGAGTTTTTCTGTGGTGCGTCTGGTTTTAGAGTGAATTGGAATAAATGTAGTTTTAAATGTTTTGGGGATGATGGGGTTAAAATGGAGGGGGTTAAATGTGAGGAGGGTGCTCTCAAAGTGCTGGGAGTATTATTTAATAAGGAGCTGGAAGGTAAGGAGAGCTGGGAGGAGTGTGGATTGCGCATAGAGCGTAAGTTAAATTTTTGGCGACTGAGAGACTTGACCTTGAGTGGTAAGATTTTGGTCATAAAAGCGGTGATTCTTCCGATTCTGCTTTTTATTGCAACAGTTTTTCCACCGTCTAATAGGAAAATAAAAAGAGTGGAAAAGTTAGTTTTTACTTTTTTCTGGAGTAGTAAAATAGAAAAACTTAAGAGAGAAAGTCTTTTTAAGGCATGTCGCCATGGTGGCATGGCCTTTCCAAACATTGAGATTTTTTTGGGGCTTCAGTATATCAAAACGGTAGTTATTTTGTTGAATAAAGGAAATAAAGGAGCTTATATGGCAAGATATTCTGCTGGTTGGATGTTGTATGGCTTGTGTTGGAGAAAGAGGGATGCTAGAGTGCCTGTTGCTTTCAAGTGTCCGGTCTGGTATGAGGTGATTGAAAAGTTTGTGAGGAAGCATGATTTACTGAGTGTGCCGATGAATGATTTTAGAATGGCTAAGAAGGTGATGAAAATAATACATAAGAATGATGTGGAGAGTAATATTGTGGGTTTGAGAGGAAATGAAGTCTCGGTTGCATGGAAGAGTTTGGGAACGCATGGGATGTCTAATAGACAAAGGGATATTGTATGGATGTCCTTGCACAATATTTTGCCTGTGCGACAGGTTCAGAAGAGACGAGGTTTGACCAGAACGGAAGTGTGCCCGAGAGAAGGTTGTGGTGGATGTGAGACTGTGTGGCATACTATGTGGGACTGTGATTACGCGTACAGTGTGTGTAAGTGTTTAGGTGGGTTGTGTAAGGAATTAGCGGGGTGAGTTTTATTGACTGGCGTGTTGCAATGTTTGGAATTGGTGCATGTGGTCGTGTGAAAAATAGAATCCTATGGTTAATTATGACTTGTGTGATGCAGAGTTTGTGGGATGTGAGGAATTTAGGAATTTTCAAAGAGAAGCATTTATCTGTGAATAAGTGTGTCGGGCTGATCCTTTCTAGATTATACTTGATTTATAAATTAGACAGTGAAGGCGGTGGTGGTTCTGATGCAGAGGGCGTTTGGAAATTTAAAAAATGGCAGCACTTGATCAAATATCAGTGAATTTTAGTGATGTTTATTGATGTTTATGACGTCTTTTGTGTATACCTTTAGTTTGTTATGCTGAATTAAATATGAACCATGATGATGAGAGTTGAAACAACGACGTTTAAGTTGATGAGTTTATATTGAGTTGTTTATAACTAACCTGAATGGTTTTAAAAAAAAAAAAAAAAAAAGAAACACAGTGTCTGCAAATTGAGATTCTGGTTTGGCTATTATCCTAAGTCATGTAATAAGGCTCGTTAAAGGGTCGACATTGACTTGTAGGATTGCTACCTTCCAAAGGTGGCACTAGAGTTCTAGCTCTCTTCCTCTCTGAAGAGACAATTTGCATAATTAGCATATTTCCCAGAGGAGCATTGCGGCTTTAAGTCTCCTCATCTGCATGCTTAGCATGTTGATCTCCGCAAGGAGTGACGATATTTCTTGGACAATGGTCTGACGCCTCTCACACAGCCAAACCAGATCTCCGCTTTGCACTGACGAGGGGCTGAACCCCGAAACACAGTGTCTGCAAATTGAGATTCTGGTTTGGCTATTATCCTAGGTCATGTGATAAGGCTCGTTAAAGGGTCGACATTGACTTGTAGGATTGCTACCTTCCAAAAGGTGGCACTAGAGTTCTAGCTCTCTTCCTCTCTGAAGAGACAATTTGCATAATTAGCATATTTCCCAGAGGAGCATTGCGGCTTTAAGTTCTCCTCATCTGCATGCTTAGCATGTTGATCTCCGCAAGGAGTGACGATATTTCTTGGAAAACCTATCACAGATAACGGTCATTTTCTGAGAAACAAGGAGGTCGGAAATAAAATCCATAGAGATATGGGTCCATGGCCTCTTGGGCACAGGTAATGGCATCAACAAACCACTAGAGCGAGAGCAAGGCTTGGAACGAGAGCAAGTCCCACGGGACTGCACAAAGTCCCTGACATCACGAGACAAAGTAGGCCACCAAAAGGACCGACTCACCAAGTCTCTGGTACCAAAAATCCCGGGATGACCAGCCAACGCGGAACAATGAATCTCAGACATAACACACTTCTTCCACTGGTCTGGGACAAACAATTTCCCAACAGGGCAGCGCTCAGGTTTATCCTCCTGACACCCCTCCAGAGCCAGTCTCAAATTGGGCGAGATGGCGGAAAGTACTACACCTCTTTCAAAATAACAGCAGGATCAGATAACTCAGGAGAATCCGCAAAGAATCTCCTTGAGAGGGCAATATTCTTAGTGCCAGGAAGAAAAGAAACCACAAAATTAAAACGTGTGAAAAACAAGGCCCACCTGGCCTGTCTAGGCTTAAGTCGCTTGGCTGATTCGAGATAAACCAGGATCTTATGGTCCGTGAGGACCACCACCTGATGTTTGGCTCCTTCCAGCCAATGTCTCCACTCTTCAAAGGCCCACTTCATGGCCAATAACTCCCGATTACTCACGTCATAATTACGTTCAGTTGGAGAAAACTTTCGAGAGAAAAAGGCTCAAGGGTTACTCTTAGAGGTCTCTGGATCCCTTTGGGACAAAACGGCACCAGCCCCAATCTCAGAGGCATCAACCTCCACCTGAAACGGCAGAGAAACATCAGGCTGCCGTAAACAGGAGCAGAAATGAATCTCTAATTAAGTTCCTGAAATGCAGAAACTGCCTCAGGAGGCCAATTCACCACATCGGAAACCTTTTTGGTCAGATCAGTCAATGGTTTAACAATACCAGAGAAATTACCAATAAATTTACGATAAAAATTGGCAACACCCAAAATCTCTGAAGAGCCTTCAATGAAGTAGGTTGAACCCAATCACAGATGGCCTGAACCTTGACCGAGTCCATTTCAATAACAGACGGAGACAAAATGAATTCCAGAAATGAGACCTTCTGTACGCCAAAAAGACACTTTGATCCCTTCACATACAGTGCATTCTCTCTCAAAATCTGGAACACAGTCTGAACATGTTTCACTTGAGAGTCCCAGTCATTGGAAAAAATCAAGATATCATCCAAATAAACAATCAGAAATTTATCCACAAAATCCCTGAAAATATCATTCATGAAGGATTGGAAGACAGAAGGGGCATTAGTAAGCCCAAAAGGCATCACTAGGTACTCAAAATGCCCCTCTGGGGTAGTAAACGCCATCTTCCATTCATCCCCGTGCTTAATACGAATAAAGTTATACGCCCCCTGAGGTCAAGTTTGGTAAACCAACTAGCACTTTTCACTCTGGAAAACAGATCAGAAATCAAGGGTAACGGATACTGATATTTCACAGAGATCTTATTCAGGAGGCGATAATCAATACACGGCCTCAATGAACCATCCTTTTTGGCCACAAAGAAAAAAACGGCGCCCAAGGGTGAAGAGGATGGTCTGATATGACCCTTCTCCAATGACTCCTTGATCGCATAGCATCGTGTTCAGGTACAGATAAATTAAAAAGGCGACCTTTAGGAAATTTACCACCAGGCACTAATTCAATAGCGCAATCGTAGCTCCTGTGAGGGGGTAAGGATGCAGATTTACTTTCACTAAACACATCAAAAAATCAGTTCAAAAAGTCAGGAACATCCTGAGACTGGGAGAGGCAGAAAAAACAGGAGTGCCAGCATTCACACATTGGCAGCCCCAACTGGTCACAGACACAGATTTCCAGTCCAAAACAGGATTATGAATCTGCAACCAAGTGAAACCCAGAACAATAATGTCATGTAGATTATGCAACACCAGAAATTTGCAACTCTCCTGATGATCTGGTTTATTCTCCGCCAAAGGGGTAAAATCAATGCCCAATAGGGGAATAGACTTCCGCAGGGGTATCATGGGAAAGCCACAACGTTTGGCAAAGTCGAAATCCATCAGGTTAATAGCTGCTCCTGAATCAACAAAAGCCTGAGCCGAAAATGTGGACAGGGAGCAAATCAGGGTAACAGTCAACAGAAATTTAGTCTGAACATTACCCAAGACAACTGAGCGCACAAAACGTCTTCCCCGCTTAGGGCAGATGGAAATAGCATGAGAAGCGTCACCACAGTAGAAACATAACCCATTGCGCTTTCGAAATTCATGACGCTGTGCCCCAGAAGTCACTCCATCACACTGCATGGGCTCAGGAGCTGGCCCACAAGGCAACACCATCTCACGCATACCTCTACGCTCACGCAAACGTCTGTCAATTTGAATAGCCAAAGACATAGAATCATTGAGACCAGAGGGTACAGGGAATCCCACCATAACGTCCTTTACATTCTCTGACAGACCCTTCCGAAAAAGGGCTGCCAAAGCATCATCATTCCATTTGGTCAGGACTGCCCACTTTCGAAATTTCTGACAGTACAGTTCAGCGGCTTCACAGCCCTGACTTAATGCCAACAAGGTCTTCTCAGCATGATCAGTGACATTAGGTTCATCGTACAACAACCCCAGAGCCTGAAAAAATACATCAACATCATTCAAAACAGGATCCCCAGATGTCAGGGAAAAAGCCCAATCCTGAGGGTTGCCGCGCAGGAGAGAGATGACAATTTGAACCTGCTGTGCTGCGTTCCCTGAGGACTTAGGCTTCAATGCAAAAAACAACTTACAGATATTTTTGAAATTCAGAAATTTAGCCCGATCCCCCAAAAACAAATCTGGCATGGGAATCCTAGGTTCCACAACCGGCAACCCAGCAAGATAGGTAGAAATACTCCGAACCTCAGTGGCAAGCTGATCCACACGGCCAGACAACCGTGCAAACTCCATTGAGAGAAAAAAAATCCTCCTCAGCACCCAGAGAAAAAGAGGGAAAAAATGCAACAAACAGAAAAAAAAAAAAATCTCTGACTACTCTGACAACTTTTTTTTTTTTTCACACTATTTTTCCCTTCTGTGAGTACCATATAATTTTAGCTTGGCCGTGATACTGTTATGCTTTAGGTAGCTGAGGAGAAAAAGCAAAACAGTAATACACCAGAGAGGCTGGAACCTATTGGATTGCATTAACCTGAACTAACCACACAACTAGAGGTAGCCGTGGAGCGTTCCTACGTTGATCCTAGACGCCTCGTCACAGCCTGAGAGATAACTACACCTAAAGGCAGAAAGAGGAAAGCTATCTGCCCCGGAGCAGATCCCCAAAGAAAATAGGAATCCCCCAAACATGTAATGGCGGTTAGACAAGAAGAAGCACGGACACAGACAGAAAATAGAATGAGCAACTGCTGGGGCCCAATCTGTCTAGACAGAAAAGTACAGGAAAGGATTCTTACTGCAATCCAAAAAAACCCTAAAAAATACCAACTCTTCTGATTGCAAAAACACCTGAGATCACACGATCTCTACCACCTAAATCAGATTTCTGGTGTAACAAAACTAAGCAGCAGCCTCGGAAAAAACAGGAAAAAGCAAATGAACAAATAACAGTGGCTTCAGATAAACTGAGAGGAGCACAGGCCCCCGGAGTGGACCCAGCTGACCTCCACAGAAGTCAGGGAACTATGCAAAAAGCAAGCACAAAAATAAAAGCAGAAAATATCTTATCTGAAAGCAGAAGATGCAGGCAAGACTGAGCAAACTTCCAAATGAACCAGGAACCACAATTGAGACAAGAACAATTGATCACCAGCGACCATCATGGGAAGGAACCTCCCTTATATCAGTCCAGTCCGTGATCCCAGATTGCCATTCCTCGCTGTGAGGTTCAGTACTGTCTGCAACCACCAGAGGGAGCCTCTGCTCAGAAACCATCTCCAGCACATTCATAACATCATACCCATTTGGCTAGAAATTTTCAATGAAAAAAATATGTACTAACTAAAATTTGTACATACAATAAATATGAAATCATATATATGAAATCAAGTTATAGACTGTTATATCTTGGTACAATTAGAAGAGACTATCCTTGCAATTCCCTTACATAAAAAGCCAACATTTTTGGCATTATAAACTTTTGCTATATCATGTAATTTATTTAAAAAAAAATTCAAATATAAATAGAATTATAAACATTTGCTGTACCAATGAACCACTAATATTTCTTTTAGCTTTAGATTTATTCAGCTGCATCTCCATGGGTCCATTTGATTCTATTATTGTGAAAATTATGATCCATAAATAATCCTCTGATTTACACATGTGCCAGTCTGAACCTTAAAGTGTTTTCCCAAAATTGTTAAAGGGAATGTGTTAGCAGGTGTTTGCTAGGTTTTCTGAATGCAACATGAGGTGGTAGGAGTTAAAACACAGATTTCAGTGATGCCTCTCTTATGAAGTTCTATCCTGTTGTTCACATGAAATGATTGTTTTAGCACCAGGAGCTTATCATTGATCAGACACAATGCACAATTCGGAGTCTGCCCCCTTTTTTGATAAGCACCTCACTGTCTATAGACAATTTATATACAGAGCTTATTGTGGGCGGGGTTAGCTTTGTCAGATCTTGTACATTGCTAAATTTAAAAACTCTTATTGAGTCAGAATCTCCATCCAGTAAACAAAGTCATATATCGTTGGAGTCAACAAATCTTTGTCAATATTATGTTGCTTGCATATGAGGATGCAAAAACCTGCTGTCTGATTCCTTTTACGATATCTCCTATCGAAATCATAAGGCCGGCGTCACACACACCGTAGAAAAATATGGACCGTATTGTACCAGCGTAATACGCCAAAATGCTGCCGGCACAATAATCCGTATTTCATCCGTTGTCAAGGTGTGGCTGCGTATATTGCGCATGTAA
Source organism: Oophaga sylvatica (assembly GCA_033576555.1). Classification (NCBI taxonomy): domain Eukaryota; kingdom Metazoa; phylum Chordata; class Amphibia; order Anura; family Dendrobatidae; genus Oophaga; species Oophaga sylvatica. The sequence continues at coordinate 6,140 of JARQOD010003764.1, read as the reverse complement.
GCATCCGTATGGCATCCGTACAGCGTTTTTTTTCTCGCAGCCTTGCAAAATGGACATTTAACGGTTTTTAGGCCTGAAACTCATTCAAAAAATCATCAGCAAGCCTATTTATTGGCTCTGCATCAAGTGGCAGCCCCCAATCTGGCCATTTTGCTGGTGTGCTTGTGTTGGAGTACTGCTGCTTGGTTGCCAAAATGTCTGACACTCTTTAGTTCACCCCAACTGATCGAGTATTGTACAACTGGGTTTTGTCCCGCCGCTTTGGGCAGCCATACCCAGTGATCGTTGATCCGCGGAGGAGGAGGAGAATGTGGGTGCATCCGCATTTGAGGCAACACCTCACTAAAGGCCATTTTCACCGCCTTTATGCATCTCTGCGGACTCATCCAGACAAGTTTTTCCTGTTTTGTCGGATGACCATTCCCACATTTGATGTTTTGTGGGAGATTGTGCGCCCTGGGATCACCTACCAGGATACCAGGATGCGCAAAGCTATCTCTGCAGAGGAGCGACTTCTCCTTACGCTACAGTACAGTCATGGACAAAAGTTTTGAGAATGACACAAATAAATATTTTTACAAAGTCTACTGCTTCACTTTTTCTAATGGCAATTTGCATATACTCCAGAATGTTATAAAGAGTGATCAGCTTAACAGCAATTACTTGCAAAGTCAATATTTGGCTAGAAAATGAACTTTATCCCCCAAAACACATTTCAACATCATTGCAGCTCTGCCTTAAAAGGACCAGCTAACCACTTTTCAGTGATTGCTCCATTAACACAGGTGTGGGTGTTGATGAGGACATGGCTGGAGATCAATCTGTCATGATTAAGTAAGAATGACACCACTGGACACTTTAAAAGGAGGCTGGAGCTTGGCATCATTGTTTCTCTTCTGTTAACCATGGTTATCTCTAAAGAAACACGTGCAGTCATCATTGCAATGCACAAAAATGGCCTAACAGGGAAGAGTATCGCAGCTAGAAAGATTGCACCTCAGTCAACAATCTATCGCATCATCAAGAACTTCAAGGAGAGAGGTTCCATTGTTGCCAAAAAGGCCCCAGACATAAACATAGAGATTTTGGGTCCATGGCCTGGAAACTCCCCAGATCTTAATCCCATTGATAACTTGTGGTCAATCATCAAGAGACGGGTGGACAAACAAAAACCTAAAAATTCTGACAAAATGAAAGCATTGATTGTGCAAGAATGGACTGCTATCAGTCAGGATTTGGTCCAGAAGTTGATTGAGAGCATGCCAGGGAGAATTGCAGAGGTCCTGAAGAAGAAGGTTCAACACTGCAAATATTGACTTGCTGCATTAACTCATTCTAACTGTCAATATAAGCTTTTGTTACTCATATGTTTGCAATTATATTTCTGTCTGTGATAAAAACATCTGTCAAACACACATAAAAACCAGAGGGCAGCAGATATGTGAAAATATAATATTTGTGTCATTCTCAAAACTTTTGGCCATGACTGTATGTATTCCTCACCTACATACTGTCTGTTGATTATGTGTTTTCCCACAAGTTTCCCTTTTCTCTTATGGCTGTTGCTGAAATATCCTCATAATGCATCCCATATATCACCTCAAAGTACCAGAACAATTATGTGTATGTAAAAATGACAGAAACCTTATACTTGTGGTAAATGGAACTTAGATTGTTTGTAAATGAAATGCTTTAACGGTTATGTATAGTGCATTTCTTAAACCTTTGTGCATGTGTAATGATTGTTCCCTCTACTTTTGGTTAATTGTAGGTTCCTAACTACTGGCATTTTCTATGCCGCACTCCATTTGGAGTTTTTGATTGGGAGGTCCACCATATCTGGCATTGTGCGTGATACCTGCTCACAACTCTGGGACAGACTTCATCAACTGGTCATGCCAGAGCCAAAGATAGAAGACTGGATGAGGATTGCCAGGGGATTTGAGGAGCAATGCCAGTTCCCAAATTGTATAGGAGCCCTTGATGGGAAGCAAATCCGATGTGCATAAGCCGCCGAACTCAGGGTCTCAATTCAATAATTATAAATAATATTTTTCTGTAGTGCTGTTAGCTCTGGTTGAAAGTAACTACACGTTTATAATTGTAGACATTGGGGCCTATGGAAGAACTGGAGACTCTGGAGTCTTCAATTCTTCCATTATGGGTCGGCGGCTGTGCAATAACGAGTTGCACCTACCACCAGCATGGCAACTTCCTGGCTCCAATCTAGAACCTGTCCCATATGTTGTAGTTGGGGATGAGGCCTTCCAGTTATCAAATAATGTGATGAGGCCATATTCATGACGAAACCTTGACCACCGTCGTCGGATCTTCAACTTGCGCCTTTCACGGGACAGGCGCCTGGTGGTGTGTGCCTTTGGCATTCTGTGTGCAAAATGGTGGGTCCTCCAGTCTGCTATTCAGCTGAGTGAAGCCAATGTCAATGAGGTCATCAAAGCATGTGTTGTTCTACATAATTTCACCAGAATGCATGATTGTGGCCCATCTGATGTTGGTGAAAGTGTGGTGACCAATGGGGATATGGCTAGGGCCCATGTCATCCCTTTACGTCATCCACTGTCAGAGAAAACAAAAAACAAGAACCAAATATCCTAAAATAAAATAAAAAATATATTTGCAAAAAATGCATGACGGTAGTGATAATAATAAGGGTATTTGATAAACATAATTTTGATCAAAAGAATGTACAAGCCATCCCGCCACATCAAGGCAACCCTTTGTGGGACAGTCCTAACTCTTGTATTAAAAACCTTTCCACTTGTCAAGTGACAAATGTGAACAAGGACAGAGAGACTGAACCCAGTAAAAGCATAGGCAGACAGGATGATTTCTCAGCTCAGAAGCTGGGCGGTCACAACCCTTAATGCACAGTGCACTAAGAACTAAATGAAAAACTAGTCTGAGTTGAAAAAGTAAGTTGATGTGTATGCAAAATGTAAATGCATAATAACACATGACCATTACACAGAGAAAACAAAAAACAAGAACCAAATATCCTAAAATAAAATAAAAAATATATATTGCAAAAAATGCATGAAGGTAGTAATAATAATAAGGGTATTTGGTAAACATAATTTTGATCAAAAGAATATACAAGCCATCCCGCCACGTCAAGGCAACCCTTTGTGGGACAGTCCTAACTCTTGTATTAAAAACCTTTCCACTTGTCAAGTGACAAATGTGAACAAGGACAGAGAGACTGAACCCACCAGTAAAAGCATAGGCCAGAGGAGGATGGATTTCTCAGCTCAGAAGCAGGGCGGTCACACCCTTATATGCACAAGATGCACTAAGAACTAAATGAAAAACTAGGTCTGAGCTGAAAAGTAAGTTGATGTGTATGCAAAATGTAAATGCATAATAACACATGACCATTACACAGAGAAAACAAAAAACAAGAACCAAATATCCTAAAATAAAATAAAAAATATATATTGCAAAAAATGCATGAAGGTAGTAATTGTTAGGGTCTGCGGAACGCACCAAATATATGATGTGGAGAGGTGCATTCGCAGCCCGGGGTCCACCGTGCAGGCGGAGCCTGCTGCTAGTAAAATGGCGCAAGAAGCGAACTCTGTTATCCTGCAGAGTCGCCAAAATAAACGCCGTAACGCGCTGTGGCAATATGTGCGACCTCTGTTAATCCACAGAGCCGCTAGAAGGAGTGCCGCAGCGCTATATGGCGATGTGTGCGAACTCACTTAACACAACTGAGTCGCAAAATAAACACGCTAGGGCGCTGTCTAGCGTTGAAAGCGAACCCTGTTACGTCACAGAGCCGCTGAGACAAACTTCTGTGTCCTGTCAGGCACCCAGGTACACAGTTAACTGCTAAGCGAACATGGAACGTGATCATGCGCTAATGTCCTCGCGGGAGTCACCCGCAATCTATGGCGTCTGAACGCCAGACCCTGAATACGACAATCAAGCTCCTCACCGGTTATGCCGGTAATCTAGGGCATCTAGGACACCGACCCTGACCAGCTAGCATACCAAACTCCTCACCGATTAAGTCGGTATTCTAGGGGCTTATTTTAGCCGGGCCCTAACCACACACACGCATGACCACACTGGCGCATAGCATATAAAGATTGATACTAGCGCATGGCGGCCCAGCCATGCTACCCTTTTAGAGTAACAGCTACAGGACCTGTCAGAAACAAGGACCAATGAAACTTGTTCCAGAACACCAGTAGTCACAGGACCTTCCTGGCAGACCAATAGGAGCTGCTGCAGTACCTGAGCATGTGACCCCTGATCTCCAATGAGAGAGCTCACTCTGGGCATGCTCAGAAGGGGAAAACAAGGACTTTGTCCAAAAGACGTCTGCTCGCCGCTAACCAGTACTGGCCACAATAGCATAGCCTGGAGGAGCAGCAGTAATCCTCTGCACACTGTTAGACTGGGCGAGAAACTGGGACCGAGACTAAGCTGAGCAGGCTCCACTGTGGACGGAGATGAATGGGAGACCGCAGCGGGACTTGTTTGAGACTCCCCTGTGCAGCAGGGGAATTTGAACCCCAACAGTAATAATAATAAGGGTATTTGGTAAACATAATTTTGATCAAAAGAATATACAAGCCATCCCGCCACGTCAAGGCAACCCTTTGTGGGACAGTCCTAACTCTTGTATTAAAAACCTTTCCACTTGTCAAGTGACAAATGTGAACAAGGACAGAGAGACTGAACCCACCAGTAAAAGCATAGGCCAGACAGGATGGATTTCTCAGCTCAGAAGCAGGGCGGTCACACCCTTATATGCACAAGATGCACTAAGAACTAAATGAAAAACTAGGTCTGAGCTGAAAAAGTAAGTTGATGTGTATGCAAAATGTAAATGCATAATAACACATGACCATTACACAGAGAAAACAAAAAACAAGAACCAAATATCCTAAAATAAAATAAAAAATATATATTGCAAAAAATGCATGAAGGTAGTAATAATAATAAGGGTATTTGGTAAACATAATTTTGATCAAAAGAATGTACAAGCCATCCCGCCACGTAGTTTTTTGTTTTCTCTGTGTAATGGTCATGTGTTATTATGCATTTACATTTTGCATACACATCAGTGCCTTCAGTGTGATTCTACAATTTTCATAGTCATGAAAATACAGAAAAATCTTTTAATGTGAAGGTGTGTCCAAACTTTTGGTCTGTACTGTATATGAATATTTTTTTTCTATGACATAGTCTGTGTCTGGTGTTAAAGTTCATAGCAGATGTGTTGGTGATGTAGTAGAACTTACTTATAAAACAAGACACCAAACTTTTTATAAAAATATATTTTTATATAAAAAGGGAAGGGTCTCACTTGAGGGAGTGACAACCATTTTTAGTCATATGGTAATTTTTCTTCATTTTCACTATACTGAAAAAATCATTTTTACACAAAACCAAAATAATCCTAAAAAAATAAAAAACATTTGCATTTTTTAAAAAAACTAAAGGGAAAAAAAACCCAAATTTTTACTTGACCGTGGCCCCCCAACTGACCCATATGGTTTGATTTTTAAAACTAACATTTCAATTATGCACAAGCCCCCCAAAAGGGTTTAAAAAAAAATAAAAAAAACAAACATTTGGGGGTTTTTTTAAAAAACGGGGGGAGCGCACGTGTTAAGCCTTTTTGATTTCGCAAGCGGACACGCCCCCCCCGACAGACAAGTGAGGCATCCCCAAAAGGGGGGACTCTTATGGGCCCCGAATTGCGGATGCGACTGGTCATACCCCGATCTCCGGCCCAACCACAAATTTAAACCGACCGGGGGGAGCTTGCCAAGGCCTTCCTTCCCCCGGGGAAAAGGGGGACCGGGGTGGCGTGGGAAAAGCAGGGGCCCAAAAGCGCATCCGGGGCCATTTTTCTGAAGACACCCTTTCAGTGGGGCTTCACAATATGGCGCCGGGGGCCGCCATTTTTGGGGGATGCAAGAATCCGGGGGCCGCTCCCCCCCCGGGGGTCCAGGAACGGAAAAGCCGGAGCACGGGGTAAAGGTTATATAAAAGTACGGGGTGGGGGGGGGGGGACCAGCACATAGGATTTTTGGGGGGGTGAGGGGCCCTGCCACAGGATTGGGGGGTGAGGGGACCCCTTTTTCCCCTCAGGATTGGGGGGG
>JARQOD010003763.1:0-61430 GCA_033576555.1 Oophaga sylvatica | reverse complement strand
TCTACTCTGGATTCCTCAGCGTCGCCATCTTACAGCTCTCTGCAGTTGGACTGTTTAGGCAGAGGGAGTACAGATGTGACGTCATTGCGCTCTGTATCCTGAATGTTACTGTCAGGAAACGCGGAAGACGTTACAGTGGGGGAGCATGGAGAGGTAAGCATTGCAAGTGCTGGGGCCCTTAGCAAGAAGGGGGGGCCGACTCATGGGCGACGGCACTGGCACAGGGCCCCTCATAGTACGCCGGTGTGTCTAACGGTAAGTGGGCACATCCCACAGTCAGAGACAAATTTTTGTATTATAAGGGGCCCTGTGCCAGTGCCGTCGCCCACGAGTCGGCCCCCCCACCCGCTCAGGGAACCGGCACTTGCCCGGGTGCGCCAGGTGCTGACGCCGGCCCTGGGGCGGAGGATTTGTAGGTTTTGTAGTCAGTCCACGCTTGCAAGTGCATGTTCATGAAATGTCTAAGCATGCAACTGGTATTCAAATTTCTAAGATTTTTCCCTCTGCTAAAGGTCCTTCCGCACTGTTTACAGATAACCTTTGCCTCATCAATAGGATTCCGGTCCAAAAAGTGCCACACTGGACTCTTACTACTATGGTATCAATTTTCAGGGCTTGCACGCTGTGCAAATTTGAACGTCTGGCCAAGTTGTCCTGCAACTCTCTTTTTGTTTTTTAACACCTTTTTGGACTGCTAAGGGCCTGCCAGATAACCGCTGCTGCGATGTCGATGCCTGCTGCGGATCCTTCTCCTCTTCTGAGCTATTGCCAGCGGCACCCTCTTCCCCAAATGGATGCCAATCCGGGTCAACAACAATAGGGTCATCCATCACCTCCTCTTCAATGTAATCTGGGGCACCTGAGTTTCATCAGGGTCAGATTCTGGCTCAGTAGACTGTGAGGGAAATGTAGTGCTCTGGGTGAATGTACCAGCAGAATCATCTAGCAGTGGCTGTGCATCATGATGTACACTCCATCTCTGATTCATGGGGAATTGAGAATTTGACTTCATAATCCAGGCATGGTATGTGAAAAGAGCTCCATGGAGTAATCTGAAGTGTCGGCTGTCGCATCCTTCTTTTGGTGGGGTGAAGCACACAAGGAAAGGTGTTGTTCCTGACCAGGAGCCAGCACTGACGACTCAGTCCATGCATTTTTTGAAACTTCAGAAGAGGAGGCGATATACAAAATAATGGAAACACCTAACGTTTTGGCATCATCATGTTGGAACATGTTATAAACATGCAAACTGTGACATATGGTAATGTTTTGTAGTTGATTAGTTGTGTTATGTCATATGTGTATGTAAATTAACTGTTTGTTTTGCATAATTGTAAGAACATTGTTGAGAAACTGATACCAATGGTAGAACTATCGGATTTTCAAAGAGGCCAAATTGTTGGTGCTCGGATGGCTGGCGCTAGTGTAACCAAAAGTGCCTGAATGCTTGGCGTGTCAAGAGGTACTGTATCCAAAGTAATGACTGCGTTTGAAAGAGAAGGAAAAAAAGCAACTGAAAAAGAAATGAAAGGTACATTTAATCGAAGAGGAAAATATACATGAGAGTATACTACTGTACAAGCATATGAATCCACAGGAGAGGAAGATTCTAAGGATTCTCAGCGGGAGGATACTGAACAGTGGAAAATGGAAGATAAAAAATATCTCCAGCGTGTAATCCAATAAAATCATCTTTTTATTCAAGACATTTTAGAATTTGAAGAGGTTGGAACGCGTTGGTTGGTATGGGGACCCCATCCTTCCTTTCCTTTGTTCATTTGTATTTTTGATACATACATTTTAAAATGTCTTGAATAAAAAAATGATTTTATTGGATTACACGCTGGAGATATTTTTCCTCTTCCATTTTCCATTGTGAACCACGCCTCTGATCAAGGCTCCTCCGTGCTCAATCAGAGAAACCTGCAGAAGACTGGTGAGCTGACTATTTTCCTTCTCCCCTTCACCCATGCTATTGACACTGAACAGTCACCCATTGGAAAGCAAAAAGCCCCCCTTCTTCTCATCCCATATTTGACGCTACAGTCATGGCCAAAAGTTTTGAGAATGACACAAATATTAATTTTTACAAAGTCTACTGCTTCACTTTTTCTAATGGCAATTGGCATATACTCCAGAATGTTATAAAGAGTGATCAGCTTAACAGCAATTACTTGCAAAGTCAATATTTGGCTAGAAAATGAACTTTATCCCACAAAACACATTTTAACATCATTGCAGCCTGCCTTAAAAGGACCAGCTAACCTCTTTTCAGTGATTGCTCCATTAACACAGGTGTGGGTGTTGATGAGGACATGGCTTGAGATCAATCTGTCATGATTAAGTAAGAATGACACCACTGGACACTTTAAAAGGAGGCTGGTGCTTGGCATCATTGTTTCTCTTCTGTTAACCATGGTTATCTCTAAAGAAACACATGCAGTCATCATTGCAATGCACAAAAATGGCCTAACAGGGAAGAGTATCGCAGCTAGAAAGATTGCACCTCAGTCAACAATCTATCGCATCATTAAGAACTTCAAGGAAAGAGTGTCAAGATCCCGTCTGGGTTGGAGCCGATGTTACTGCAAACACTAGGGGAAGCAGAGGCAGGTAGCGTAGTCAGATGGCAGCCGGAGGTCGGTACACAGGAAAGCAGTGTTTGTAGCAATGGATCAGGCGGATAACGTAGTCAGGTGGCAGCCGGAGGTCGGTACACAGGAGAGCAGTGTTTGTAGCAATGGATCAGGCGGAGAGCGTAGTCAGAAGGCAGGCCGAGGTCGGTTCACAGGAGAGCAGTGTTTGTAGCAATGGATCAGGCGGAGAGCGTAGTCAGAAGGCAGGCCGAGGTCGGTTCACAGGAGAGCAGTGTTTGTAGCAATGGATCAGGCGGAGAGCGTAGTCAGAAGGCAGGCCGAGGTCGGTTCACAGGAAAGCAGTGTTTGTAGCAATGGATCAGCAGGAAACGCTTGACTAAAGGCTTGGAGCTCAATAATCTCGCAATGACACACCCACAGGGCCAGGTTTATATAGGGTGTGTAATTGGCAATCAGAGGCCCAATCAAGAGAGCACTAGGTGTAGCCAATCAGGAAGAACAGTCAATGGTATCTGGGTTCAGCAAGGAACTTTGCAGCCAGCAGAATAGCTCAGATGGTAGAGCTGCTGGCCAGTGGACAAGAGGTACTGGGTTCGACTCCTGACAGTACTCCCCTCCTTCCAGGATGGCCTCTGGACATCTCAGGAGCTGGCTTATCCGGGTACCTCTGATGAAAGGCTCTTGTTAGTCTAGGAGCATGGACGTTGTCCCTTGGTTCCCATGAATTTTCCTCTGGTCCGTAACCCTTCCACTGCACCAGATACTGCAGTTTACCTCTGAATTTTCGGGAGTCCAGAATCTTATCCACAATGTATTCTTCTTCACCACGGATCCTTTCTGGTGGAGGAGGTGGCTGAATTCTTCCTGGAAACGGGTTTTCACAGAAGGGTTTGAGCAAGGATATGTGAAACACTGGATGAATCTTTAGATTGTTGGGAAGTTTTAAACGAAAAGCAACCTGGTTAATTTTTGCAGAAATTTGAAAAGGTCCAATGAATTTCTGACCCAATTTGGAGGATGGCACATGTGTCTTAAGGTTTTTAGTGGACAGCCAAACTTTGTCTCCAACCTGAAGAGCAGGGGGCACTCTCCGATGTTTATCTGCTGCTTCCTTATATTCTTCCTGGGTCTTGAGCAATATCTCTGATAATTCCTTCTGGGATTCCTGTAATTTTGTAGCCTGTCATTAACAGCAGGAATGGGAGTGTTCACTGGCAGATTAGGGATAAATACTGGATGTACTCCATAATTAGCAAAAAATGGGGTTTGAGATGTAGCGCTATGTATGGAGTTGTTGTAGGCAAACTCTGCTGTTGGTAAATAGTCCACCCAGTCATCCTGAAGATAGGAAATGAAGCAACGGAGGTATTGCTCCAAAGTCTGGTTCGTTCTCTCCGTCTGGCCATTGGACTGAGGATGGAAAGCGGTAGAAAGATTCACCGTGACTCCCAAGGCTGTACAGAAACTCTTCCAAAATTTTGACGTAAACTGAACGCCTCTGTCAGACACCACGCTGTCAGGAATTCCATGTAACCTGAATACTTCTTTGATCATCAGTTCTGCAGTTTTTTCAGCAGTAGGAATTCCTTCAGTTGGAATAAAGTGGGCCATTTTTGTGAGTCGGTCCACTATGACAAGGATGACGGTCATCTGTTTGGAAGGGGGTAGTTCCACAATAAAATCCATGGAAATAGATCCCCAAGGCCTGGATGGAACTGGGAGTGGTTGCAAGAGTCCTAGAGGAGACGATCGTGGGGTCTTGTTTCGTGCGCATGTTAAACAGGTTGAAACATATTTCCTCACGTCCTTCCTACAATTAGGCCACCAAAAGAAACTAAGTAGTAAGTCTTGTTTTTGCAACTCCAGGATGTCCTGCCAGTTTAGAATCATGGACACTTTTGAGGACTTCAAGGCGAGAAGATTCAGGTACATATATTTGGTGTTTCTGCATCCAAAACCCCTCTTTGAATGAAAGATCGACGTCTTCCGAAGGATGGTTAAGGAAAGAGTCCTCTTGATATCCATCTTTAATTCTATTACCTAGTCCTCTAGAGTGCAATATTCCCAAAAAATTTTTAGGGCCTAGAATTGTATCATCATTACTAGACCTCTCCTGAGGTTCCGAACACATCCTAGACAGGGCGTCAGCCTTGCCATTCCTTGAACCAGGCCGGTAAGAGATTATAAAATTGAATCTTGAGAAAATAAGGCCCATCGTGCTTGTCTTGCAGACAATCTTTTTGCTGTACGGAGGAATTCAAGATTCTTGTGGTCCGTGAGGACAGTCACAGGGTGATTGGCACCTTCCAGAAGATGTCTCCACTCGGAGAAGGCAACTTTAATGGCTAACAGTTCTTTATTACCAATGTCGTAGTTCTTTTCTGCAGATGACATGGTGTGGGAAAGAAACGCACATGGGTGAAGTTGCATCTTGTCCCCAACTCGCTGAGACAGAATAGCTCCCACTGCAGAGTCCGAGGCGTCCACTTCGACAGTAAATGGCAATTCAGGATTTGGGTGTACTAACAATGGAGCAGACGTAAAAAGAGTTTTCAACTTGTCAAAAGCCTCCTGTGCCTCTGGAGACCAGAAAAATGCTTTTGTCTTTTTTGTTAGTGTAGTAATTGGTAGTATGATCCGTGAAAAGTTCTTTATAAATTTTCGGTAAAAATTTGCAAATCCTATGAAACGCTGGACGTCTTTTAAATTTCTTGGAACAGGCCAGTCCACTACAGCATTGATTTTGCCGGGATCCATGCTCAGACCTTCTGGGGAGATGATATATCCCAGAAATTGGATACTGGTTTGTTCAAACTCACATTTTTCAAGTTTAATGTAGAGATGGTTCTCCTGTAGTCGTTCCAAGACTAACTGGACGTGCCTGCGATGCTCTTCCAAGGTGTCTGAAAATATAAGAATGTCATCGAGATAAGCCACAACGAATTGGTCCAAGAAATCTCGAAATACATCATTAATAAAATGTTGAAAGGTGGCTGGGGCATTGCTAAGGCCAAAGGTCATAACAAGAGATTCAAAATGTCCATATCTCGTTCTGAAGGCGGTCTTCCACTCATCTCCTGGGCGAATCCGTATGAGGTTGTAAGCCCCTCTAAGATCCAGCTTCGTAAAGATTTTCGCAGAACGGAGTCTCTCGAATAGTTCAGGAATCAAGGGTAGCGGGTAGCGATTCTTGACAGTGATATTATTCATCTCTCTGTAGTCAATACATGGCCGCAGAGTGGAGTCTTTCTTTTCAACAAAGAACAGGGGTGCCCAGCTGGAGATGTGGAAGGTCGAATAAAGCCTTTCTCTAAATTTTCATCCAGGAACTTTCTTAATACCTTCAATTCAGGTTCGGAAAGATTGTAAATCCGTCCAAATGGAATGGTTGCTCCTGGCAGCAATTCAATGGGACAGTCATAAGGACGGTGAGGAGGTAATTGATCTGCTTTCTTCTTACTGCAGACATCAGAGAACTGCTGATATTGAGGTGGTAGTTTCTCTTCCTTCTCATGCGAAATCTCAGAGATTTGGACTTGTTGGAGAACAGGGGGTTCCTTATGACAATTATTCTTACAGTAGTCAGATGGAAAGGTGATGGTCCTTGATGCCCAGTTGATAGAAGGGTTATGGACTGAAAACCAGGGGATCCCTAGAATAACCGGAAATTTCGGAGATGAAATAAGGTGGAAACTGACAGCTTCATGATGATCCGGGTCGATACAAATCTCCAGTTCGATTGTCTCATGCGTGACAGGTCCAGAAGACAAAGGTGATCCATCCACAGTTTCCATTTCAATTGGTGTGGATTTGGTCCTACTGGAAATATCACGTGTAAATTTTAAGTCCATAAAATTTCCTCCTGCTCCCGAATCCAACAGGGCAGAGCATTGTATTTTTTGGGTGCCCATTACAACCTGAATGGGGATTACAAAATGAGATGATGTGGTATGTATTTTGTCTATTTCTGGCGTTACTGATGAGATAGTCTGCAAGATGGAATCCGACTGCTGAGAAAGGTCCGTATTGCTGGCAGACCTGTTGTTGGTAAAGGCTATAGTCCTTTTGTTAGGACAGTTGATGGCATAGTGTCCAGGGTCCCCACAATAGAGGCAGAGATGTTCTGCACGTCGCCTCTCCTTCTCCTGTGCAGAGAGTGGTCTTCGGATGACGTCGATCTGCATCGGTTCAGACACAACTTGCGTCTTTTCTTGGTGGTCTGATGCTGAAAATGAGAAGCCAGGGCTATTCCCAAGTGCTCGCAGTCTCTCCTTTCTCCTTTCAGTAAGTCTCTGGTCAATCCGGATACATAGTTGAATAAAGTCCTCCAACTGGTCAGGGGTCTCAACCCTGGCAAGCTCGTCTTTCACTGGTTCTGATAACCCTCGTCGAAATTGACTTCTCTGGGCCGCTGGATTCCAGGTGGTGTCGGCCACCCAGCGACGGAACTCCGATGTATATTCTGCAACAGAGCGACGTCCTTGGCGCAAATTATGTAATTTGGTTTCTGCTGTGGCACAGCGGTTTGGGTCATCAAAAACTTGATTCATAGCTGCGATGAAAGCTTCCAGGTCATTAAGGAGGGCATAGTCCTTTTCTACATAAGGTGAAGCCCAAGCAAGAGCTTCATCCGTCAGGAGATTTATCATGAAAAAAACTTTCTTCCTCTCACTGGTAAAGGGAGCAGGTTGCATCTGGAAGTATATGCGGCATTGATTGAGGAATCCTCGGTACTGCTTGCGATCCCCACTGAACTTTGCAGGCAGCGGCAGCCGCGCATTTGATTCGGACCCTGAATTGCGCACGTCCAGTAGTTGTTTTTGTAGCTCAATTACTTCCTCTTGTATCGCCGTGAAATCAGTTTGTAACTTGGCATATTTTCCTTGAGAGTCCGTACAAAAACTTTGAAGCTCCGTAACTTGCCGTCTCAGGGTGTTCACAGCGGACTCCATTTTGGCGCGAGATTATTCTGTCAAGATCCGTCTGGGTTGGAGCCGATGTTACTGCAAACACTAGGGGAAGCAGAGGCAGGTAGCGTAGTCAGATGGCAGCCGGAGGTCGGTACACAGGAAAGCAGTGTTTGTAGCAATGGATCAGGCGGATAACGTAGTCAGGTGGCAGCCGGAGGTCGGTACACAGGAGAGCAGTGTTTGTAGCAATGGATCAGGCGGAGAGCGTAGTCAGAAGGCAGGCCGAGGTCGGTTCACAGGAGAGCAGTGTTTGTAGCAATGGATCAGGCGGAGAGCGTAGTCAGTAGGCAGGCCGAGGTCGGTTCACAGGAGAGCAGTGTTTGTAGCAATGGATCAGGCGGAGAGCGTAGTCAGAAGGCAGGCCGAGGTCGGTTCACAGGAGAGCAGTGTTTGTAGCAATGGATCAGCAGGAAACGCTTGACTAAAGGCTTGGAGCTCAATAATCTCGCAATGACACACCCACAGGGCCAGGTTTATATAGGGTGTGTAATTGGCAATCAGAGGCCCAATCAAGAGAGCACTAGGTGTAGCCAATCAGGAAGAACAGTCAATGGTATCTGGGTTCAGCAAGGAACTTTGCAGCCAGCAGAATAGCTCAGATGGTAGAGCTGCTGGCCAGTGGACAAGAGGTACTGGGTTCGACTCCTGACAAAGAGGTTCCATTGTTGCCAAAAAGGCTTCAGGCCGCCCAAGAAAGACCAGCAAGCGCCAGGACCGTCTCTTAAAAGTGTTTCAGCTGCGGGATCGGGCTACCAGCAGTGCAGAGCTTGCTCAGGAATGGCAGCAGGCAGGTGTGAGTGCATCTGCATGCACTGTGAGGCAGAGACTCTTGGAGCAAGGCCTGGTCTCAAGGAGGGCAGCAAAGAAGCCACTTTTCTCCAGAAAAAACTAATGGACAGACTGATATTCTGCAAAAGGTACAGGCAGTGGACTGCTGAGGACTGGGGTAAAGTTATTTTCTCTGATGAATCCCCTTTTCGATTGTTTGGGACATCAGGAAAATGCCTCATTCGGAGAAGACAAGATGAGCGCTACCACCAGTCTTGTCTCATGCCAACTGTTAAGCATCCTGAAACCATTCATGTGTGGGGTTGCTTCTCAGCCAAGGGAATAGGCTCTCTCACAGTCTTGCCTAAAAACACAGCCATGAATAAAGAATGGTACCAGAATGTCCTCCAAGAGCAACTTCTCCCAACCCTCCAAGAGCAGTTTGGCGATCAACAATGCCTTTTCCAGCATGATGGAGCACCTTGCCATAAAGCAAAGGTGATAACTAAATGGCTCAGGGAACAAAACATAGAGATTTTGGGTCCATGGCCTGGAAACTCCCAGATCTTAATCCCATTGAGAACTTGTGGTCAATCATCAAGAGACGGGTGGACAAACAAAAACCTAAAAATTCTGACAAAATTAAAGCATTGATTGTGCAAGAATGGACTGCTATCAGTCAGGATTTGGTCCAGAAGTTGATTGAGAGCATGCCAGGGAGAATTGCAGAGGTCCTGAAGAAGAAGGGTCAACACTGCAAATATTGACTTGCTGCATTAACTCATTCTAACTGTCAATATAAGCTTTTGTTACTCATATGTTTGCAATTATATTTCTGTCTGTGATAAAAACATCTGACAAACACACATAAAAACCAGAGGGCAGCAGATCATGTGAAAATATAATATTTGTGTTATTCTCAAAACTTTTGACCATGACTGTACTCTGGCTGCCTGGAAAACATTTGCTAAACGGAAATGAGGTACTAATAAATTAACCTTCCTTAAAAATCTCTCCACTTAATCTCTTAATCTGCTCCCTATACCATACTGCCATCGATCCCATTTTGGCTGTACATGACGTTAAAAAAATCAAGGATTTGGTCAGTGAATCTAGTCTTATCCTTTTCTCCCAAATCAAAGATTAATTTAAAGTCTCCTCTTTTTCATTCCTCCAGTATCTCATGTTGAAGGATTTGATTGTGCTATTTATTGCCTCTAAACCAAGCCTATCTGAGCCTGCCTCCAACCTTATTACCAACGTTAATCATAAAGTTTTTTGGAGCACCTCTTACATTTATATGTGGCTCAATATATGTCATATATTCATCAAGACCTATATCTTTCGGAAATGGGAACAAGAGTTACATATATCCCCAAGTCCGCAAGAATGGTAACAGGCTTGTTTTTATTTCCTACTCTGCTTCTATCTCTATGTCGCTCCAAGAAACTCACTATTAAATACTAACGCTTTGGTATTACACTCCAGCCCGACTCTCTTGGATTAATTCAGAACACTCCTCGTCCTGCTGGAGAGGTTGTGGCCAATATGGCAGTTTGCTTCATATACCCTGGTACTGTCCCCATATTAGGCCTCTTTGGAAAAATAGTGCGTCTCTAATTTATTCATTACTCACAAAATCCATTACTCTGTCTCCGCAACTAGCTCTTTTATCCTTAGACTTGGAGGGCATTGCTCATTCCTCTATTCCCTTAGTGGTACATGTTCTTCTAGTTAGGCAACTAATTGCCTTCCATTGGAAGAGGCCTGACCCTCCCGTTATCCAAGATGTAATTGACAGAATGACCCTCCTTAAAGCCTTCGAGCACAAACTAGCTCTGATACATAACAACCTAGACAAATTTTCTCAAAAATGGTCCAGCTGGATACCGTTATTCCCTTAAAAGTATATTCAGATAAGCCATATTATTTAGTCTTTCTTGATTAATGGTTACTATTTATAATATTGCCTTTGTAGTCATATACTATGTGTAATGCCTGTATAAATTAATATGTTATTTTCCTGTAAATTAGGACGCAAGGTCCATTTAGACCCTTCTTTCCTTGTTGTATTTCCCCTTCCCTTTTCCCCTTCTCCCCCCCCCTTATAGTTTCATAAATACTTAATAAAAATTTTTGAAAAGAAAGAGAAGGAAAAACGTCAGCAGTAAAGCACAGGTCCGGCCGAAAGTCGAAGTTGACTGATAGAGACTGTCGGACTGTAAAGCGAATTGTGGGAGAGGATCGCAAGACCACGGCTCTGAATATCACTGCTGAGCTCAATGAACACCTACAGAACCCAATTTCCACAAAAACGCTTCGTCGGGAGATGAACAAATCTGGATTCCACGGAAGAGCTGCAATTTGAAAACCGCTGCTCTCAATGACAAATGTTTACAATTGTTTAGAGTGGTGTAGAAACCTCCAGAATTGCTCCCTCAACCAGTGGAAACGTGATATTCTCAGAAGAATCATCGTTTACCCTATTTCCGACCCTCGGCTGAGTGTACGTTTGGAGACAGCCGAAAGAAGCATTCCATCCAGACTGCCTTCTCCCAAACGTAAAACATGGTGGAGGTTCTGTGATGATCTGGGGTGCTATTTCATGGAGATCCGCGGGCCAATGATATCCCTTCATGGAAGAATTAACAGCTGAGATTATTTAGGCATTTTGGCCGACAAAGTGCATCCTATGGTTCAAGCACTGTTCCCGGAGGGGAACGCCATCTTTCAGGATGATAATGCACCAATTCATACAGCTACAATCGTTAAATCATGCCACGAGGAACATTCTAATGAAGTTGAGCATCTCATCTGGCCCTCACAATCCCCAGACCTCAACATTAAAGAGCATATATATCAGTGATAGGCAGGTAGACAGTGTATGTGGAGACTGCAGTGCATATAGCAATACGGTCTATTCCAGTTCTGTCTGCTGCTGCTGCCTATCACAGATATTCATAGACATAGCCCCAGGTATCAGGGGCCAGGAATAATTTTTTTGGATCTTACTCCTGATTATTTTCTTTAAAAGCAATCCAGAGAACAACGTTTTTCTGCTCCATTTGCTTGCCCGCACTGCAGAATACAGCAAGATCCTTTCTATATTACAGCGGTAAAAAAACAGCTATTTTAAACTGGGGTTTGTCCACCACGCGGATAACATATCGGTTCGGTCAAAATTGTGCCATTTCAGGCATCAATTTTTAATTTTGTTGCAGTGTCTTAGGCAAGTTATTGACAACCAGTTTGCTGAAAAAAAAGAGTTACCTACAGGCCAGATATTTTACACTGGGGTTTGTTCGCCACACGGATCGCATATCAGTGCTGTCAAAATTGTGCCATTTCAGACATCAATTTTTAATTTTGTTGCAGTGTCTTAGGCAAGCTATTGACACCAGTTTGCTGAAAAAAAATATTTACCTACAGGCCAGATATTTTACACTGAGGTTTGTCCGCCACACGGATCGCATATCAGTGCAGTCAAAATTGTGCCATTTCAGGCATCAATTTAAATTTTGTTGCAGTGTCTTAGGCAAGTTATTGACACCACTTGTTGAAAAAAAATAGCTACTTACAGGCCAGATATTTTAAACTTGGGTTTTCCCTCACACGGATCACATATAAGTTTTCTCCAAATTCAGCCATTTGTAGTGAACGTGGAAAATATTGTACTGCATATAAAATGGGCAAGACGCATGGCAAGGGACGGGGAAGTGGACGTGATGATGTAGGTGCAAGCAGAGGCTGAGGCGGTGGGCAAGCTGAAATTGTGCCACCCCAAACACCCACATCTTGTCGCCCCACCTCCCTGTCCCAATTACTGGGGGACAGCAGCAGCACACCACTATTGAACACAGAGCAGTGTCAAAAGGTTGTTGGTTGGATAGTTAATAATGCTTCTAGTCAATTTGTTGCCTCCACCACCACCCTGTCTTCCACACGGTTATGTCTGAGTAGCCGTGAGTCTAGACTGCATATTCCTCAACCTGATTCTCCTTCCTCCCACCATGCCATGTGCTTGGAGACAGCTGATCCCACACTTGGACACTCTGAAGAGCTGTTCACTTTTCCATTAGATTCCGGCCTCTCAACCGGTCCACTTGAAGCGGGGCAAGAGAAGATCTCATGTAGCGATGCCCAAATATTTGAGCAGCCAACGTCACACGAAGGCGATGGTGGGAAAGTGTCACAAGAGGTGGGCAATGATGAGACACAATTGCCAGAAAGGCAGGAGGAGGACCAGGGTGCGGAAGTGGAGGACGATGTGGTGGATGATATAGTAACTGACCCAAGCTGGCAGGAGGACATGCAAAGCGAAGACAGCAGCATACAAGGGGAGGGAGGCATAGCACACCAACATGCAGGAAGAAGCAGTGTGGTGTCTGCAGACAGAAGGCTGGCAACTAGAGATGAGCGACTTTCCCTTTTTTTGGGTCGAGTCAGGTTTCATGGAACCCGACTTTCGCAAAAGTCGGGTAGAGTGAAATCGTCCGACTAGCGTGAAAAGTCGGGTTTCAGCCGAAACACGAAACCCAATGCAAGTCAATGGGGAAGCAATGTCGGCAGGGGGGAGGACAGTAAACACACCTGCAGTGCTTGGCAGAACACCTATACACCTCAAACCCCTATATACAACCATACAGGTATTTTATCTATAGGACCTTCATTCTTATTTATTCTTCTTACCAATCCTGGGCGTATTTAACCTGTTTTTTATTCCTCCTACAATTCCTCTGTTCTAGGTTATATCTTTAACTGGGCACTCATATCTGGGCCTTGCTTCCTTTTACCACATTACAGGTATTCCTCTTTTGTCAACAGGATTGTTACCACCAGTGTTGAACATAGTGAACAATACTAATGACTTCTTTTTTCCTTTTCATCACTTTATTTTACCATTAGAAATTTATTTTTCTTAGGCCACTTCTGAACCATACTTCCAGGTAAACCCGTTCTAATTGTGGTTTGTCTGCTACTACTTTCTGTACTTACCTGGGTGAGACTCCAATCACTATTTCCTTTTTGCTGTTGATATTGTTTTTGGACTTACAGTTGGTGCTTGTATGTCTCTATGTAATTTTCCTTTTTTATTACATTTTGATGTTTTATTTTCATATTGCATTGTTCTAATACCTATGTATTATTACAACATGTTTTTCTTTGCTGTGTTACTTACTTTTGTTATTTTCTTTTCATATAGCGACTCGGGAGAGTCGAAAAGTCGCTCATTCTGTTGTGCTCCCTGTTTTGATTGGTTGTATTAATAAATTCTTACTATTTTGCATGGAATTCCCTAAGAGAGTGCAGTGTATTATATACTTCTATTCCTTTGGATTTATTCCATTACACTAGCACCTCGCTTCTTTTACTGACCGAGTGCACACCATTATCTTCTTATTAGTGTTGAGCGATACGATACTGCAAATATCGGATATCGGCCGATATTAGCTGTATCGGCCTTTCGATACTTCGTTTTGATATTTTCGTCTTATCGAATACCGGAATCGGAAGTTCCCATAATTCTTTGCGAGGCAATGTGATTTTAGTCAGCCAATGAGGAATCCTAAGAAGTGTGGGCACATCCTGTACTGCTGCGGTCATGTTAACTAATGGCATGGCTGTGATTGGATGCTGAAATGATGTCAGAATGCACTATAAAAGGCGCCGCCGCCATTTTAGCGTCACTGTGCTGTGAATTCAGTAAGGGACAGAACGCTGCTGTGCTGACTCTGAGGGACAGTTAGAGATTGCGATTTAGTGTACTGTGCTGTAGGCAGGCTAGCACCAACCGCTGTGTAAAGCTTCCTTTTGCCTGCAGTGTTGTTTTAACAGCTCTGCAAGGTGTGTGTGAGTGCAGGTGACGCTGCAGTTTGCTCTGCATGCAACGCTGTCTGTAGGCATCTGCACATGTCACTCACAGACTCTTTTTTTTTTCCTTCAGTGTAATTCTTGCAGCTCCATGCAATTTAACTATTAGTGTGACGCGCTTCCATCCGTATCCAATACATTGGTTGCAAACACTATAGAAGTAGACAAAGGAGTAGCCTTTCACAGATTGTGAACAGTTGTGTTTCAGTGTTCACTTCAGTCTGTGTTTTTTATTTTTTGAGTGCACATCACGCTCCAGTTACTTGTTCAAGCACTGCTGCTTGTACTCTGCTGAGCGTGTCTCAGTGGCTCATCCTTTTCATTTATCTCCAATTGGTTCTGCTCCATTCCATTTAAAATATAATCTATTAGTGTGACGCGCTTCCATCCGTATCCAATACATTGGTTGCAAACACTATAGAAGTAGACAAAGGAGTAGCCTTTCACAGATTGTGAACAGTTGTGTTTCAGTGTTCACTTCAGTCTGTGTTTTTTATTTTTTGAGTGCACATCACGCTCCAGTTACTTGTTCAAGCACTGCTGCTTGTACTCTGCTGAGCGTGTCTCAGTGGCTCATCCTTTTCATTTATCTCCAATTGGTTCTGCTCCATTCCATTTAAAATATAATCTATTAGTGTGACGCGCTTCCATTCGTATCCAATACATTGGTTGCAAACACTATAGAAGTAGACAAAGGAGTAGCCTTTCACAGATTGTGAACAGTTGTGTTTCAGTGTTCACTTCAGTCTGTGTTTTTTATTTTTTGAGTGCACATCACGCTCCAGTTACTTGTTCAAGCACTGCTGCTTGTACTCTGCTGAGCGTGTCTCAGTGGCTCATCCTTTTCATTTATCTCCAATTGGTTCTGCTCCATTCCATTTAAAATATAATCTATTAGTGTGACGCGCTTCCATCCGTATCCAATACATTGGTTGCAAACACTATAGAAGTAGACAAAGGAGTAGCCTTTCACAGATTGTGAACAGTTGTGTTTCAGTGTTCACTTCAGTCTCTGCGTAATAACCACACTTAGGCCTTATAACTTTTCTGACTTTCTTTATCAATCTACCAAGATGAAGAAGTCAGTGAGTAAGGCACGTGGTCGTGGCCGTGGAGTTTCAGCAGGGAGAGGACGTGGGGATTCTGTGGCTGCTGCCGCCCTCAGTGACACAGCATCCACCAGTTTTCCCAGTGAGCGTTCCTTTATGCGCACTTTAGTAGGAGCTCGGCGTGCCCCCCTGCTGTGGGAAGAACAAATTGAAGCCGTTGTTGGTTGGATGGCAGCCAATGCATTGACTTCAATTCCTTCCACCTCCTCTCAGGAACACAACACTGTTGAGCAACCATCTGTCTGTTCACCGCCTGTCAAATTGCCCAGGCAGTCAGAGAGTTCTGTACTGGAGCCAGCTGAGTCTCTGCTTCTGTTCTCAGAATCTGTTGGCTCGCAAACACGGGCACAGGCAAGCAGCATTCTGCAATTTGAAGAAGAGGGAGTATGCAGTGATGCGCAACAGCTGTGTCTCTCTCAATCTGAAGAGGCGGGTGAGCCAGTGCCGATGGACAGCACACCGCAGAACGCATCTTATGATGATGATGAGACTCAGGTGCCAGGTTTTGTGGAGCATGGTGCTGCCCAGACCATCCAACAGCAGCAGGTGTTGGAAGAGGGTAGTGGAGATGATGAAGTCCGAGACCCAACATGGCGTGAGCAACAGGAAGGTGGTGGGAGCAGCTCTGAGGAAGAGATTGTCCCAACGGTACAAAGAGGAGGGAGAGGTAGGCTGCAGACTCGCTTGCCTGTAGCCTCCAGTTTGGCACCTGTTGGGAGCAGTTCTCTTAAAAATGTCAAAATTGGCGCTCCCATGTCTTGCACTGCGTGGTCCTTTTTTGACAGACTTGTATCTGATATTTGCTATGTTCAATGCAAGCTGTGTAAGCAAAAAGTTAAAAGAGGTAAAAATATCAGGAACCTGAATACCACAAATATGTGGAAACATGTACGGACAAAGCACGTAGCTGAGTTACAAAGACACACTGGAGATGTAGGCCAACCTACAGCAGCACCTACATCTTTAGGTCATGTTCGAGCCTATACCTCCAGCTCTCACACACCTGGTTCGGCTTCCTCACAGGATCTCCATGGAAGAACCTCGGTCACTGTTGTCCATAGACAAACTGTTATTCCACCCACTGCAGCAATTTCACAGTCATCGTCACACTCCCAGAACAAAAAACAGCCATCGGTAACACAGGCATGGGATAAAAGACGGCCATACTCGGCAAACCATCCACGAGCACAGGCTCTGAATGCTGGCCTTGCAAAACTCCTGTCCCTTGAAATGCTGTCATTCAGGCTGGTGGAGACTGACAGTTTCAGTAACTTTATGGCATTGGCAGTCCCACAATATAATGTGCCAAGCCGATTTTATTTCAGCAGGCAAGCTGTCCCTGCTCTGCAAAAACATGTCGAGGGAAACATTAAACATGCGCTACTAAAGCCGTCAGTAGCAGGGTCCACCTGACCACCGATGCGTGGACCAGTACCCATGGCCAGGGACGATACCTTTCCCTCACTGCCCATTGGGTCAATGTTGTGGAGCCGGGTACAGATCTTGCCAGTGGCGCTGTACGTGTTCTGCCAACTCCAAGGATTGCAGGAATCCAGTCTGTGCACATTGATTCCTCCTCCTACTCCAGTTCCTCAGAATCATCACTGCACGAGCCGTCACGGTCTACCTCCACATGGACCCGTGAACGCTTACCTGTTGCGACCGATATGAGCACAGCCGTGGCCAAACGTCAACAGGCCGTCCTGAAATTAATTCCCATGGGGAATCGAAGCCACACAGCGCAGGAGCTCTGGGATGCCATCAAGCAGGAGAGCGACGTGTGGTTTTTGTCAGCTAATCTCCAGCCAGGCTTGGTAGTGTGTGACAATGGCCGAAATCTGGTGGCAGCTCTGGGCCTTGGCAACCTCACTCACATACCATGTCTGGCACATGTGCTCAACTTGGTCGTGCAGAGTTTTTTGAGGGACTATCCGGATCTTGATGCACTGCTGCACAAGGTCCGCCTAGAGTGCGCTCACTTGCGACGTTCCAGCATGGCCAGATTGCGCATTGCAGCTCTGCAAGTCAGATTTCGCCTTCCTGAACATCGCATCATATGTGACGTACCCACCAGGTGGAATTCCACGTTACATATGTTGGAGCGGTTGTGTGAGCAGCAGCCAGCAGTAATGGAGTATCAGCTGCAACAGGCGCAATCAACTCGCAATTTGCACCGTTCACACTTCACCACTACTGAGTGGGCCTCTATGAAGGGCATCTGCGACGTTTTGCGTGCGTTTGATGTCTCAACGCGGATGGCGAGTGCAGATGATGCACTAGTCAGCATGACTGTCCCCCTTATCTGCCTGCTTCA
Source organism: Oophaga sylvatica (assembly GCA_033576555.1). Classification (NCBI taxonomy): domain Eukaryota; kingdom Metazoa; phylum Chordata; class Amphibia; order Anura; family Dendrobatidae; genus Oophaga; species Oophaga sylvatica. Next base: position 43,801 of record JARQOD010003763.1, on the reverse strand, counting down.
GAAATCACTGAAAGCACTAAAGGAAGAGGTTTTGGAAGAGGTGGAGGATGAGGAGTCACAAATTCAATTACCTTCAGGACAGTCAGCGCAACGTGGTTCCTCACAAAGGGCTGGGCAGGGCTCACTTTGTGAGGAGGAGGAGGAGGAGTCAATGGAGGAGGAAGAAATCCCTACAGAGGGAGGTACACAACGCTGTAGTCAGTATGTAGAGCGAGGGTGGGGTGATGCAGAGGAGGCAGAGATGACGCCTCTTCCAGAGGACAGCCTTTGTTGGCCAGTTGGGAGTCTGCAGCACATGGTTGATTTCATGCTTCAGTGCCTGAGAAACGACCGCCGCATCGCCCACATTCTCAGCACGTCAGATTATTGGGTGTACACCCTCCTAGACCCTCGCTACCGGGACAACTTACAAACCCTCATCACACCGGTGAACCGGGAACGTAAAATGCAGGAGTACCAAGACACACTGGTGCAATCCATACTGTTGTACATTCCAGCCGGAGAGAGCTGCTGCTGCTGCTACTGCTTTACAAAGCAGCTCTGTGCGTCGAGGCAGTGTAGACACCTCTACAACAAGAGGGAGCAGAAGCAGCGGCTTTGCACAGGGCAAGAACTGTATGTTACAAATGTGGCAAAGTTTTGTGACAGCGCCAGCAAGGTCTACACCATCCGAGACGGCTCCAGTCACCAGGAAGAAACGTTTCCATAAGATGGTGACAGACTACTTGGCTTTCCCTCTAAGTGTACTCCCAGATGCCTCTTCCCCTTTCAAATTTTGGGTCTCTAAGTTGGATACATGGCCAGAGCTTAGCCAGTATGCATTGGAGGTGCTGGCTTGCCCTGCTGCCAGTGTATTATCTGAGCGTGTCTTTAGTGCTGCAGGTGGTGTAGTAACAGACCGTCGCATGCGACGATCCTCAGAGAATGTAGACCGGCTTACTTTTCTGAAAATGAACAAGGCATGGATCTCACCTGAATTTGCCTGTCCGTTTTCAGATTAAATAACTGTTTGGCAACGTTTTCCATGTCTCCTGTTATGTTCATCTTTCTACCACCTGAACTCTACTCCCTGGGCTACAACACCGCCATTTGTTGCTCGTAAGTAATTGGCAGGGGTACTGACTCCTGGCCAGCCTGGTTACAGCACGACAGCTGTTTCCTGGCAGTGTGAACGTCAATTATCCTCCAATAAGTTGTGCTGTCGTGTTGCATTCGGGTTAGCCGACTCTATGGTGCCTGCAGTTTAGGTGATTCCTATGTGTGCTGTGGGATATGTAAATAAAGGCGGTTTCCATTGTGACAATAGGATAAGCACCCACTGTAGGACTGTGTGATTCGGTAACTGCGGACGGCTTGCGTCCTGTCAACTTACATTTTCATGGGTGCGTTCTTCTACCCGTCCGGGGTCCAGTACCGTCAAGTGGTTCTCCCCAGTGCTTTTGGCCTAGGTGCCTCCATCTCCGTATCCGAGTTCCAGCAACGTCTGCTGGTCCTTGGTAGTGTTTTGGAGCACAGGTACCTCCTGCTTAGTAACCGTGTCACAGTAACGTCAGCTGGTACTCGGTTGTGACATTGCCTCTTTTCCTTCTGCTACCCGTCCGGGGTCCAGTACCATCAAGTGGTTCTCCCCAGTGCTTTTGGCCTAGGTGCCTCCATCTCCGTATCCGAGTTCCAGCAACGTCTGCTGGTCCTTGGTAGTGCTTTGGAGCACAGGTACCTCCTGCTTAGTAACCGTGTCACAGTAACGTCAGCTGGTACTCGGTTGTGACATTGCCTCTTTTCCTTCTGCTACCCGTCCGGGGTCCAGTACCGTCAAGTGGTTCTCCCCAGTGCTTTTGGCCTAGGTGCCTCCATCTCCGTATCCGAGTTCCAGCAACGTCTGCTGGTCCTTGGTAGTGCTTTGGAGCACAGGTACCTCCTGCTTAGTAACCGTGTCACAGTAATGTCAGCTGGTACTCGGTTGTGACATTGCCTCTTTTCCTTCTGCTACCCGTCCGGGGTCCAGTACCGTCAAGTGGTTCTCCCCAGTGCTTTTGGCCTAGGTGCCTCCATCTCCGTATCCGAGTTCCAGCAACGTCTGCTGGTCCTTGGTAGTGCTTTGGAGCACAGGTACCTCCTGCTTAGTAACCGTGTCACAGTAACGTCAGCTGGTACTCGGTTGTGACATTGCCTCTTTTCCTTCTGCTACCCATCCGGGTTCCAGCACAGTCAGCTGGTCCTCGTTACTTCCATTGTCTCTTGCTCCATCTGATACCCGTCAGGGTTCCAGTAACGTCAGCTGTTTCTCGGAAATTAGACGACCTTAAAGACCACCCAGAAGAAGATGACGACAACAAGGACGACGAGCATGAAGCCAACCAGCCTGAACACCATCACAAAGAAAAAATAAAAGATTACCCAGAAGAAGATCACCAACAGGACAAAGAAGGTTAAGACAAACTACAAGATACAGAACAAGAGACAGAAGAACAATAAGCAAAAGATCAAAAAGCAGAAGAACATGAAGTATAAGACCAAAATGAAGAGCAAAATATATGCTCTAAATTCTAAGCAGAAGAAGACTAAGCAGTGTATGGGGGTGAGTCCGTTCCTCCTCGTGGTGCCCCTGGAAAATGCCTGCTGCTGCTGCAGGCTAAACTGAACACGGACAAATACTGTTGTAATTTAAATCTTTTGTGACAGCAAGAACGGAAGGATGAACAATTCATACTTTTACAGATTACAAGTACAGGAATCTCTGTCACAAATAAGAATATGATGAAGAAGATGAAGAGGAAGAAGATGAAGAATTTGAATATGAAGAAGATTAATTAGTTTAATAATAACAATATGAGTAATGTAAACAAAAACATGAATAGCAAGAAGTTTAAGAAGAAGATTAAGAAGGTGAAGATGAAGAATAATTTGATGAGAAAGATGATGCTGCTGAAGATTATGAAGGAGAAAGTGTGGCACTGGCAAAAGTTAAAAAGGTGAAGAGCATGGAAGTTGTGAAACATACATATTTGCCAAAATAGAAAAAAGGTTAACAACATTGTCAATTTGTTAGTCAATCCAAACGTATTTCCCCAAAAAAATATATTAATGCACATCTTTGTTAAACATGTATGCCTTTATTGTCTCCTCAACCTCCCCCAATACATTCTACATTAGTCTTTGTTGTTTTCCTTCATGTACAATTAACCAACAAGGCAAGAATGGGTTTTTTTTTAATGTCGATATTTGGTTCCCATAGACTTACATTGGACTTCCGGTATCGGAATCGGATATCGCCGATATTTAGTGATATCGGCGATACCATTTCGATACGATATTTTTAGATATCGAGCAGTATCGCTCAACACTACTTCTTATCCATTTTCAGAGCCGGCAGGCGGCTCAGCCAAAGAAGGGTGCCGGCGCGGCTTTGAGCGTTGCGGGATTCAAATTCTCCGCCAAAGCCGCGCTGACACCGCTCATTGGCTGAGCCGCCCGCCGGCTCAGCCAATGAGCGTCGCGAGATTCAAATCCCCGCCAAAGCGGCGCCGCTCATTAGCAGAGCTGGCGGGCTGCTCAGCCAATGAGCGTAGCGGGATTCAAATCCCCCGCCATTGGCTGAGCGGTGCTGCCCGGCTTTTTGTGTGTGTGTGTTGTGTATGAGGCATCGTCCGATGGGACTACAAGTCCCATCCGGCTATGCCTGCTACACTGTCAGTCTGTGTGTCTGTGTGTATGTGTGTGCGCGCGAGGCTGTGTGTGTGTGTGTATATGCAGGCATAGTCCGATGGGACTACAAGTCCCTTCCGGCTATGCCTGCTACACTGTCAGTGAGTGACACATTAGCCAATGATGGGACAGTAGTAGTCCCATCATCCGGCTAATGTGTTACATAGAGAACATATAACACAGAACATACACATAACATACATTTAACATACATATAACACATGACATACATATAACACATAACATACAGTACATACATATAACATACAACACAGAACAAACATACAACACATAACATACAGAACATACATATAACATACAACACATAACATACAGAACATACATACAGTTATATGAAAAAGTTTGGGCACCCCTATTAATCTTAAGCTTAATGTTTGATAAAAATTGGTGTTTTTGCAACAGCTATTTCAGTTTGATATATCTAATAACTATTGAACACAGTAATGTTTCTGCCTTGAAATGAGGTTTATTGTACTAACAGAAAATGTGCAATCTGGATCTGGGCATATAATAAAGAAATGAAAACCGTGTTGTGTTTTATTTCATTAAAATAATTTATTCTTATGCGTGTGTTGTTTTTTAACCCTTTATTAATTTAAGATTAATAATGGACAGGCGTCTTATTGACCCCTCTCTATTATTAACGGGGCTTAATATCACCTTACAATAGCAAGGTGATATTAACCCCTTATTACCCCATATCCCACCGCTACAGGGAGGGGAGTGGGAAGAGAGGGGCTAAGTGCCAGAATTGGCGCATCGTACAGATGCGCCAATTCTGGGGCGACTGGGTGCTGGTATATTTAGCCAGGGGGGTGCGCCAATATCCATGGCCCCTTCCTAGGCTATGAATATCAGCCGGCAGCTGTCTGCGTAGCCTTTCTGGCTTTAAATTACTGGGGGACCCCACGTCAATTTTTTTGTGGGTCCCCCTATTTTAATAAAGGCTATCTGCGGGCTGATATTCATAGCCTGGGGAGCTCCATGGGTATTAACCCCTTCCCAGGCTAGAAATATTGGCCCGAGCCGTCGGCTTTCCCCCTCTGGCACAGAAAATTGCGCGGGAGCCCACGCTATTTTTTTTTAAAAATGTACTCTATTGCGTGAAGGTTTTGTATGTGTGTGTGTGCGTTGGTCTTTAACTATTTATGTACCATTCTATCTATTATCTATTTATTTTCTATTTATTTTCTATTTATCTTTCTTCTATCTATCTATCTATCTATCTATCTATCTATCTATCTATCTATCTGTCTATTATCTATCTATCTTTCTATCTATCTATCTGTCTATCTTCTATGTATTATCTATCTATCATCTATTTATTATCTATCTATCTATCTATATATCTGTCTATGGCCGGAGTCACACACACCGTATAAAAATCGGTCCGTATTATACGGCCGTAATACGGCGACAAGTCCCCAGAACAGTGATCCGTATGTCATCCGTGTGCAATGCGAGGATGCGATTTTCTCGCATCCAATTATCTGTGTGTCATCCATATGGCATCCGTACGGCGAGATTTTCTCGCCGGCTTGCAAAACCGACATATAATGTACCCAAATGACAGTTTTAAAATCACAAAAGAAAGAATAGATATATACACATAGAATACATATACACTGTGTTCCAAATTATTATGAAAATAATATTTTCTCTGATTTTCCCAAATTACCTATATGAATTGCAGTCATTGTAAATTTCCAGTCAAATAACTATTAGAGTACAATTGAAAGGTTTTTGTACAAACTGCCTATGATAACAGTATATTTTTAAAAAAATAAAACACTCAAACTGCACTCAAAATGCATGTTCCAAATTATTATGCACAGCAGAGTTTTCAACCTTTTCATTTTAATAAAGAACAAAAAAATGGTCATTTTTGAAATTATAAGCATTAGCAGGTTATTACAAATTGAAATCAAACAGTTTTCAACTCAAAACTTTATTCTAGGTGATTTTACATTTGCACATAGGACCCCTTGTTTGAAAGGAGCTTCTGAACTCTCTCGTCCATTGAATTTGTCAGGTTTTGGATGGTTTTGGTTTTGGATGGTTTCTGCTTCAATTGTTTTGAATGAGGACAGAATACCCTCCCAGAGCTGTTGCTTAGATGTGAACTGCCTCCCGCCATCATAGACACTCCTTTTGATGATGCTCCAGAGGTTCTCAATGGGGTTGAGGTCAGGGGAGCATGGGGGCCACACCATAAGTTTGTCCCCTTTTATGCCCATAGCAGCCAGAGATGCAGATGTGTTATGTGCAGCATGAGATGGTGCATTATCATGCATGAAAATGATCTTGCTGCGGAATGCACGGTTCTTCTTCTTGAACCATGGCAGGAAGTGCTGTTTGAGAAACTCAACATACACTATGGAGTTCATCTTTACCCCTTCAGGGATCCTGAAGGGGCCGACAATCTCTCTCCCCATGATTCCAGCCCAAAACATTACTCCACCTCCCTCCTCCTTGTTAGCTCCGTAGCCGTGTTTGCATGGGGTGTCCATCAACCAGCCATCCTCCACTCCATCCATCTGGACCATTGAGCGTTGCACGGCACTCATGGGTGAACAAAACAGTTTTGAAGTCAGTCTTCATGTATTGTTTGGCCCACTGGAGCCATTTCTGCTTGTGTGCAGTGGATAGAGGAGGTCGACAGGATGGCTTACGCACAGCTGCAAACCTCTAAAGAACCCTGCATCTTGTTGTTCGGGGGATGTTGGAGGCACCAGCAGCTTCAAAAACTTGTCTGCTGCTATGACAAGGCTTTTTTGCCGCTGCTCTTTTAACTGTCATGAAAATATATATGTATTCCATATATATTCAAAGTATATTCACATATATGTATTCACAGTTCACAGTCAGATAGATCTCACTTGCTAAAAATCCTGTGCTCATGCCAGCTATAATCAGTCATTTTAAACGAATCTGGCCTTCATAAGGCCTTCATAATGAACAAGTACATGGAGTCTTATTAGATATCTGTTGTTTACCTTATAGTCATGCAAGACAACTAGGTCAAAAGAATATAAAACAATAATTCTGCAACTTCAGCTCATTTACCATGATTATCATAATTATCATATTTACACTAGAACAGCCAATAGTCTAGCAGCTTTTAATTGTATGTTAATTGACTAACCAGCCCCTTTTTGTAAACGTATAAAACCTTGAATGAATAATAAATGTATGTCTTTGACGAACTGTTATACTGACACTTCCGTTGTGGACAGTTTTCATTTCGTTCTGAGCGCTCAAAAAGACATTAAATAGAGATTTGGACATGGCAAGCAGCAAACACGGAAGGATATATTTATCCTAATTAAATTTCCATAACAGTTGGCGCCTGCACGCGGGGCATTGGACGAAACGCACGAGGACCCGGCCTACCGGAGAGACGGGGGTGTTGGCCCTGGCCTTGGCACACAGGACGGAGACTGCAGCTCCATAAGTAAGGTAAGAAAACTCTGTCATCTTACCTGAATGTTCCCTGTGCCTAGTCCTAGCCTACACTTCCAGCCGGTCGGACGTGGTCATCACCGCATTCCCAGGTTGTGTAAAAAGTCCATACCCTTATTCAAAAGCCCTGGGATATAAGCCGAGTTGTTTGCTGCTGTGCTGTATATGTTTCATGTTTTATGTGAACCGGGAGAAAGTTGGAACGGTGACTGTGTTTTTGCTTGCTGATTTCTGGGGGCTGTATAGCAAAAGACAAATTGCTGGAAAAGTTCTCACAATAATTGTCCACGCACCGGGAGGCCATCCCAGTCAAATCAGACGTGGATAGTGAGAATTTTGATTAAGGCTATTGCAGATTACTGTGACCGTCGCACCGGCCAGGGCGTACGGTACAGAGAGCGATAGACCTCGAGCCTCACGGCGCTCAGTGCAATTGGTGAGTTATCAGTTACCAGAGCAGCTTGAATGTGTCATCTGGGGGCTGTATAGCAAAAGACAAATTGCTGGAAAAGTTCTCACAATAATCGTCCACGCACCGGGAGGCCATCCCAGTCAAATCAGACGTGGATTCGTCCACGCACCGGGAGGCCATCCCAGTCAAATCAGACGTGGATAGTGAGAATTTTGATTAAGGCTATTGCAGATTACTGTGACCGCGCCACCGGCCAGGGCGTACGGTACAGAGAGCGATAGACCTCGAGCCTCACCGCGCTCAGTGCAATTGGTGAGTTATCAGTTACCAGAGCAGCTTGTATGGGTCACAGATCATCAAAAGAGGGATTCGTATTCTCCCGGGTGTCTGTCTCTTTGTACGTGTCAACTGTCTGTATCAGGTACTGTCGCTTTAAATCACATCTCCGTGCGCTCTGTCAGTATCTCATTCACTGCTGGCTGTAGCAGCGAGAAAACCCCTTTGACCTCCCCTCCTCTGCTAATCACGTTGTTACATCTGTTTCCTGGTTTTGATCTTTTTTAAGCTAGTTTTTTTTTGGCTACAGGTTTTAACGTGAAAATTCTCAGGCATTCAGACTGAACTATATTCATTTTTTGCTATACTGAGGAATAATAATTTTTTTTTTTTTTTTTACGTGATTTCAGTGTCTGGAGAGACAGCAAGCAGAGATATAAGGGAGGGGGGAAGTGCTGGCAGCAGCCAGCTGACATTCCAGAGGGCGGTAGGAAAAAAGCCTACGCTACCAGACAAAACCTTTGTTTTTTATCATTTTACAATCAGTTTTTTCCACCTCTTTTCTGTTTTTTTTTAATTAGCTGTTTTATTAACAAGGGTTGTTTTTCAGAGTTTTATGATTAATACGGTTTTTTCTTTTCTCCCTTTTTGGTGAATTTATTTATTTTTTTCTCTTTTTCTAGAGTTTTTTACTAAATCTAACTTTTGTTTTTAAAGTTTTCTTTTAAGTACATTTTTAAATAATTTTGGAGAGTTAATCAATTTATCTTAGAGTTTTATTCTCCAACCATTTTTTTTCTTTCTCCTTTACCAGCCTGCTTTAGACCAAGGTCACTCCATAGATAAGGAGAATTACAGGCTGAGGGAGAGAGGACACACAAACTGCGCAGCGGTTTGACTAGCCCCTCCCGTCGGGCATTCGGTGAGGACGCACAGGAACCAGAGTGCAGCAGTTTTCAGATTTTTTAAATCACCTTTGTTGAATAGGTTTTTGGAATAGACACAGTACGTGAGGAGCAAATAGACAGGCAGCTTTTACGCTGCATAATGAAATAATATTTTTTTTTTTTTTTTTTTCTTCTCAATCAAACTTTCGTGTTGAAGTTTTTGCTTTGGAAAGATTTCTCTTTTTAAAATGGGGAACAAGATGGGCAAGCAGGAGAGTCTTATGCTCCCTGGAGAGAAAACTGCCCCCCAGCTGGTAGCTGAACAAGAAGGAGTAAAGTATGTAAAAAATTACAGACAGCTCATGAAAGTGTGTGAAATCCATAAGAAGGGCAGACTCCAAGCTGCGGAATGGCAGGATGTATTGAAAAATAGAAAAGGGAAGCTAGTAGATTCCAAATTGCTGACTGATGCAAATGCATGGTACAAAGTGGCAGTAAACTTGCATCGCTTAGGAAGTTCAGAAAGATATGTGAATAAGCCAGAATATGATTTTTATGTGTACAAGATAGGGAAAGATGCTAAGCCATCACCACCCCCATATGGTGAAGGGAAATATTGGACATGTTCAGTCTGTTCTCAACAGAATCCATGGTACAGGGACACTTGTGCAGCATGCGGTGCCCCCCACCTCTCCCTACTGGGAGACGGCATCATAGCTCCAGCCATGCCCTCCCAGTCTGCACGAAGCGGGGAAGATCTTTCTCCTCCTTCCTCCTCCTCTCAGGCGCACCTCCCTTCTTTTCCTTTTTTTCCCACTTCGTTATCAACTGGGTCAACGCCCAATCCAAGCAATGTGGTGTCCCTGTATTCAGTGTCTCCAGCACAGGGCACCCTGTCTATCCCAAGCACAGTACAAACATTGCCAGTCATTATATCAGGAGAAGAAAGTGCAAATCTCCCTACACAAAACGCTACATGTAGCCCCCAGACACAACAGTCCACAGCTAGGGCTTCACAGGGGGGTGGTATAGCTACAGAGACAAATGAGGAACCTCAGTGCCGAGCAGGGCTGCCAGCATGGAACCATGACACTGATTCACTGCAGCCTCAGCAAGGAAGTGGGAAATCCCCATGCAGCAAGACAACTTTAAAGCCCAAATCTCACCCAGTGTATACACCAAGTACACCATAGAACCACAAGAAAAGGACTTAAGTATAGAGTGCCAATAAAATGGTTTCTTTATTATAGTCAGAAAAGACAATCAATATATGGTACAAAAATCACATAAATACTCATAGAATACATTACAACAGGCTGCTGCCATCTTAATATAGGGACAGGTAACCAACACATATACCAATACTTCCCATGTGAAAAGTGCAGATAAAATTGCTGAAAATGACCATTACATATGCTACCAGTGCTGCCTCAGCTAACATCAGAAGATCATCAGCATGTGCCAAGTCACGAACTGCACTTACATGAGAGGTGGGTCAAGTGTGGCGTCCCCCAAGCGCCTCAACGCGCGTTTCGTCTCTTCCTCAGGAGTCAAACGCTAGAGGAAGGGGTATTGCACAATAAATAGTCCTAACAGCCAATCAGAATCATCTTGTCAGTGTCTGCATAATCAATATAATTACAGATGATACGTGCATTTCCGGCATTCCATCGCGCGTGCGCCTTAATCCAATCCATAGCCATGGATACGGTGGAGGACAGCTGCGGAATACTGGCCGGCACGATCGTAACCCGAGTGCACTTCCGGTCAATGTATTGCGCATGCGTCGCCGACGTCATCCATAACCATGGACACAGTGGATCGCGGTCGTGGAACGCAAGCTAACATGATCCGTCATAATGACGGCGCATGCGCCCGGTTCCCTGTGTCCGCTCACCACTGCATCATGGACTCCGTCAGCCCGGCATGCGTCAAAAACCAGAAGTCATACCAACGTAAGTAACTAATACCGCGGATAACAACATACATAGATGCATTACAAAAATATATTCGTGCATACATAAGTGACAGAACCTGGCATAAATAATTAAGTGGTATTACTACGTGAACATCATAGACTATAGCTAAACTAATGTAGCCATATCAAAACAATAATAATAAATTATTTATTAAGTTACACAGTTATTTTAAACAAAAGTGCAAAGATGTAGCAAAGGTATTAGCATTGGATATAGATAATATACACCAAGCATTGAGTTATAGCTACATATATCAATAATGTGCATTTGTGCAAAGTGGAAGACTATGGGTAAACCTATATCTCATTGCAAATACCCGTATGTACTAATTTATGCCTATACTGATAAGTGCATTAAACATATAACCCTCACCCAACGTTATTAACCGACAGTATACAATTAATGCCAGTTCATTGATCAATGCATAAAAACTAATACCAACAATATCAGATCCTTGATTGCAGAGAACATTTAAACCGAACTGTTCTTGACAGGCTGCAAGTTCAGAGTCCAACTCAGACCAATGAATGTTCTTTGATGTGCAATTATGTAATAAACACACTGAATTTCGCCAAACAAATAAGAATGGACATCGCCTTAAACAGAAAGACATACAATTAATATCATGTAAAAACAATTGCATACAGTAAAATAATAACTATACACAAATTAATAACCTTAAGAAACTAAACAGCAATTACATATACCCAACCCCTAAAACCAAAATGTTATAACTAACTAATCCCACTATTTTACAGAAAAGAACTAAAACCAAAGTTCTCATTAAGGCCCAGTGGAGTCACAGTCTGCAGTCTGTAAATCCACCGGCTCTCAACCTGAGAGAGTCTCTTAAATAGATCTCCTCCCCTTTGACCCAGTGATACCTGATCAATTGCTCTCAAAATAAGCAAACTAGAGTCAGAATTATGGTGTTCTCTGAAATGTTTTGGTAGAGTTTTCAGTGGTTCCCCCAATTGCATAGTCTTAGATTTATCAATATCCCGGATATGCTCTCTAACCCTTATCTTGAACTCCCTGGTAGTCATTCCCACATACAATTTCTTGCACGGGCAAGATGCACAATAAATCACACCAGAAGAGGAGCATGTGAGTCTATGTAGAATCTTGTATGTGCGGGTATTGGAAGAATTGCAAAAATCTTTACATTTAATGAGGTTCCTGCATGCCTTACATATTCCACAAGGATAGAATCCCTGTATAGAATTTAAATGTGTTCTTCTTTGTTCTTGTACCTCAGGAACGTAATGACTTTTTACTAACAGATCTCGCACATTTTTAGACCTTTTTGAAGTCATAAGGGGTCTATCCGAGATTATGTTCCTTAGAATTGGGTCAGTTTTTAGCACACTCCAATGCTTTCGAAAGATATCACCAATTTGATTCCATTGCTCATTGAAAGGAGAAATAAATCTAGGAGAATCAGATGCCTGATCATCCCTACCTGATGTTTTATATAGGAGATCATTACGTGATACATTCCTAGCCCTATTAAAGCCATTACGGATGGTCCTATGGCTATAGCCTCTGTCTCGAAACCTTCCATACAAATCCCGCGCTTGTTTGTAAAACTTTTCATCCGTTGAACAGATCCTCCTGATCCTTAAATGTTGTCCAATTGGTATACCACGTATTGTTGATTCAAAATGAATTGAATATTCGGCTAGCATATGTGTCTGGCCGTCAGGTGAACTTTTTGGATGTTGATGTTCAGACTAACAATGAAGGTACTTTGTGTACCGACATTTATAGGAAGCCGACGGTAACCAACACAATCTTACATGCTCAGTCGTCCCATCCCAGATCAACAATACGTGGTATACCAATTGGACAACATTTAAGGATCAGGAGGATCTGTTCAACGGATGAAAAGTTTTACAAACAATGAGCAATGGAATCAAATTGGTGATTCTACATAGACTCACATGCTCCTCTTCTGGTGTGATTTATTGTGCATCTTGCCCATGCAAGAAATTGTATGTGGGAATGACTACCAGGGAGTTCAATATAAGGGTTAGAGAGCATATCCGGGATATTGATAAATCTAAGACTATGCAATTGGGGGAACCACTGAAAACTCTACCAAAACATTTCAGAGAACACCATAATTCTGACTCTAGTTTGCTTATTTTGAGAGCAATTGATCAGGTATCACTGGGTCAAAGGGGAGGAGATCTATTTAAGAGACTCTCTCAGGTTGAGAGCCGGTGGATTTACAGACTGCAGACTGTGACTCCACTGGGCCTTAATGAGAACTTTGGTTTTAGTTCTTTTCTGTAAAAATAGTGGGATTAGTTAGTTATAACATTTTGGTTTTAGGGGTTGGGTATATGTAATTGCTGTTTAGTTTCTTAAGGTTATTAATTTGTGTATAGTTATTATTTTACTGTATGCAATTGTTTTTACATGATATTAATTGTATGTCTTTCTGTTTAAGGCGATGTCCATTCTTATTTGTTTGGCGAAATTCAGTGTGTTTATTACATAATTGCACATCAAAGAACATTCATTGGTCTGAGTTGGACTCTGAACTTGCAGCCTGTCAAGAACAGTTCGGTTTAAATGTTCTCTGCAATCAAGGATCTGATATTGTTGGTATTAGTTTTTATGCATTGATCAATGAACTGGCATTAATTGTATACTGTCGGTTAATAACGTTGGGTGAGGGTTATATGTTTAATGCACTTATCAGTATAGGCATAAATTAGTACATACGGGTATTTGTAATGAGATATAGGTTTACCCATAGTCTTCCACTTTGCACAATTGCACATTATTGATATATGTAGCTATAACTCAATGCTTGGTGTATATTATCTATATCCAATGCTAATACCTTTGCTACATCTTTGCACTTTTGTTTAAAATAACTGTGTAATTTAATAAATAATTTATTATTATTGTTTTGATATGGCTACATTAGTTTAGCTATAGTCTATGATGTTCACGTAGTAATACCACTTAATTATTTATGCCAGGTTCTGTCACTTATGTATGCACGAATATATTTTTGTAATGCATCTATGTATGTTGTTATCCGCGGTATTAGTTACTTACGTTGGTATGACTTCTGGTTTTTGACGCATGCCGGGCTGACGGAGTCCATGATGCAGTGGTGAGCGGACACAGGGAACCGGGCGCATGCGCCGTCATTATGACGGATCATGTTAGCTTGCGTTCCACGACCGCGATCCACTGTGTCCATGGTTATGGATGACGTCGGCGACGCATGCGCAATACATTGACCGGAAGTGCACTCGGGTTACGATCGTGCCGGCCAGTATTCCGCAGCTGTCCTCCACCGTATCCATGGCTATGGATTGGATTAAGGCGCACGCGCGATGGAATGCCGGAAATGCACGTATCATCTGTAATTATATTGATTATGCAGACACTGACAAGATGATTCTGATTGGCTGTTAGGACTATTTATTGTGCAATACCCTTCCTCTAGCGTTTGACTCCTGAGGAAGAGACGAAACGCGCGTTGAGGCGCTTGGGGGACGCCACACTTGACCCACCTCTCATGTAAGTGCAGTTCGTGACTTGGCACATGCTGATGATCTTCTGATGTTAGCTGAGGCAGCACTGGTAGCATATGTAATGGTCATTTTCAGCAATTTTATCTGCACTTTTCACATGGGAAGTATTGGTATATGTGTTGGTTACCTGTCCCTATATTAAGATGGCAGCAGCCTGTTGTAATGTATTCTATGAGTATTTATGTGATTTTTGTACCATATATTGATTGTCTTTTCTGACTATAATAAAGAAACCATTTTATTGGCACTCTATACTTAAGTCCTTTTCTTGTGGTTCTATCATATATCAGTTTATGTGCCTGGAGCTATATGTGTATGGGATACAGTATTATGACCAAGTACACCATGTCACTTCTTATCTGATGAAGATGAAGATGCAACATCACACATGCTGCCCAACACTAGGGAAGAAAACACACAAGCACCAATAGAGCAGGGACAGGTAGAGGCACCATCCTATGAGCCCTTCATCCCTAGCCAGGTGATCAGTATGCTGCCAGACCCAGGGATACACCCCATGCTATTTTGCCAAAAAATGCAGCAGATCCAGCAAATGTATACAGCAGCCTGGATTGATCTCTGGACCGAAATGGAAATAAAAGCAGGTGATGCATTCTGGTCAATTATGAGAGAACACTTCAAGCTTCCAGCAGAGTTAGATGCATATGCCTGGGAGACAGGACCAAAGCTAATTGAACAACTCAGAGAATGGGCCAAAAACAGACTGACAGGACAAATTCTCAGCCTACATGTCACGAGTCAAGACAAGACAGAGTCTGTGGAAAAGTTCCATGACAGAGTAATGCAAGTGTTTCAAGATTTGGGCCTCATTACCCACGATCAGACACACAGATGGATGTTGGCACAGGCTTTTGTGCATGGACTGAGAGAACCAATCAGGAAACCACTGGTAGCAGCCAGGCCTGAGTACACGTCAATAGCAATGGATACCCTGCTCACAGTAGCAAAAAGGATTGAGTCCCGCCGGGACAGAAGGGATGTCAAGTGTTACAACTGTGGCGCGTTTGGTCATTTCCGGAACCGGTGCAGAACACTGACTTCACCCAGAAAAAGAGGAAACACAGAAAGCAGTGAAGGACCCCATCCATAGGACAAGAGCACACCAAGTCCACAGGGAACCCCACCAGTGGGACCAATATCCTGAGAGTGGATGGCGTAGTCAGATCTTTTCTTGTGGAACTCCGCAACCTCACCTATCTATCAGAATCTTCTGCTTCCTGCATGGGAATTGATGGTCAAGTAAGATATTTCCAGATTATGAAGCCCCTGAGCGTGTGGACTCAGCCAGAACACTCCATCATGTCCCAGTTTGTTGTGTCAAAAACCTGCACCCTCAACCTATTGGGAGTGGACCTACTGCAGAAGCTGAAAGCGACCAGAGTGTTCCAGGAAGATGGGACCATGACACTTTCTTCACCCCTGACCCAAGAAGAAACAGGAACCTCAAACAAACCACACTGCAGACCTATCACAGGAGGTGCTGGACATAGTACCAGAAAAGCCACTCCATCACCCAGAGTCAAGATGTCTCTGACCAACTGAAGGTCTAAGTGAACTCGCCTAAGAAAACGACCTGAGAACTTTGACATTGGCCAGGATATTCAACTCAAGAAGGACCCTACTCGCTTCATGGAATGGCAACACCTCATCCAGCTCCAACGCCAGAGGTTCATCTTTTGCAAGCACCAGGAGGTGCCCCCTGCAATCAACCAGTTCACCCAGGCCCTAGACCGGAAAAAGGCCACTCAGCTCTTCAAACTTGTGCACAAATACTGACCTGAGACCGAGCTGGAGAAAAAGAAACTACTGATGGCCCGTGCTGAGAGAAAAGCAGCCGTTTAAGGAGACATCCCAACAAGAAGACCCCCTGCGACCAGAGCAGGTGCTAACACAGTGACTGTCTTGGTGGAGAACAAGAAAGCCAGCTGGTCGTCATCTCTCATGATGTGGATCCTAGTAGACGGCTTGTTTTCCCGCCAGCTCTGCACCAGCAGATGGGAGTCCCCTGCCGCATACTGAAGGACAAGGCCAAACTGGGCTGCCTCGCCCATCGGAATCAATCCCAGTTTTCCACAGTGAAGAAAAAGACTGTAAACCCCACTGAGTTCAGAATGGTGCAAGGCCTGGAGGCCGCGAAAGAGGCTACAGTATTTGAAACCCCAACAGTGCTGAACCATCACACTCTGCTCTCAAGAGTCCCAGTCACCGCAACGGTATTCACGGTGATCAATCTGGCCAGTACCTTTTTCAGTGTTTCCCCTCCACCTGGAGGCCTGCTTTCACGCACCAGTGCAGTGCATATGGACAATGTTGCCTCAAGGTGCTCAAAAACAAGCCCTTCAAGTTTCACCAAGACAATGTCCTCCATCCTCGTCAACTGGATTGCAGAATATGCAAGAGTCACTCTTCTACAACACGTGGATGACCTTCTCTTTTGTGTAGTTGACATCGACACCTGCACAGTCTATTCCTTGTCTCTCCTACTCTACCTGGAAGAACAGCAACGTAAGGTCTGGTAGAACAAAGTCCAGTGATGCCAGAAGCAAGTTACATCCCTGGGACACTGTATTGCCCACCAGACGAAACACATGTCAAAAGACTGGAAGACCACTGTGGAGAAGATGGCTCCCCCAACAACTCCAAGAATGCTGCAGGCCTTCCCTGGTCTAAGTGTCGTATTGCAGAACCCGGATCCCTGATGCCTCAGTCCTAATGCAGCCTCTGTGCGCTTGCATCAATGCAACCCCGCTCCTTCTATCAGACGCAGCCTTCAACCCATTCAGGAGATCGGAAGAACTCCACAGTCTCAGCGCCGATACCAGGCCTACCTGACTATGAAAAGTCTTTCCGTCTACCTGATGGAAGAAAGAAGGTCATGCTACTGGAGTCCTGGCACGGATTCACGGGGGAAAACAGAGACTTTTAGGCTGCCTCTCAGCCCGCTTGGATCCAGTTGCAAGAAGAGCACCCTCCTGCCTGATGGCAGTATCTGCAGCACACACCCTCCTGGACAAGGTTGCTGACATCACTCTTGGACAGCCACTGGAAACTCTCACTCCACATGACATCTTGGCAATCTTCAATCAAGCTCAACCAACAGTAATCTCCCCACCGCCAGGCATCTTTGTGGCGCCTCTATTGCCTTTGTCTCATAATGTCACCATCTCCAGACCTACAGTCCTCAGCCCGGCCACTCTACTCCCACTCCCAAGGGGGGGATACTTGGATGGCTCCAGATTTGCAGATGATGTAGACGTTTCAACACAGGAAGTGCAGTGACCAGCAATCAAGAAATCCTGTGGTCCAGAAGTCTGTCACCTAGCCTGTCAGCCCAGGAAGCAGAACTGACAGCGCTGACGAAGTCCTGCCAGATGGCAGAAGGCAAGACTGCAAACATCTACACGGACTACAGGTACTCGCATGGCATAGCACACGACTTTAGACCCATCCGGGCTACAAGGGACTTCATCACAGCAAACGGGACAACCGTGAAGCATCATGGAGCCTTCAGGCACCTACTGGGTATACTCCAACTTCCAAAATGGTGGCAATTTGAAAAATCAAAGTGCATGGAAAACTGAGAACAGAAGAGGCGTGAGGCAATAACATGGCGGACATGGCAGCCAAAGAAGCAGCCAAAGGAAGACAACATGGAGAAGTGGGAGAGGTCGTAGAGCCGGAAGGCTACTACATGATGACTGAAGACAAGAAACCTGACAAAGAAACGTCCTGGAATCTGCTCAAGAAGTTACAAGACCAGGCTCCAAAAGGAGAAGAAGAGCTAAATGCGAAAAAAGCAACACGTGAAGAAAGAAGGCTATCAATAATAGACTTCAAACTCTGCCTACCACAAAGTATGCACCCTATGGTGGTCCAATGGGTACATGGACCCACATCCACATATCAAAGACACAGATGAATGATCTGATTGGTGCTTACTGTTTTCGCTTCAGGGATCTCCACCCTAACAGCCAAATTCACCAGCAGCTGTCTGACCTGCGGCAAATGCAAGCCTGGACGTATGGAAGAAAGTCCCCCTCACCTCATCTGGAAAGACCACTATACCAGCTTCAAAGGATCCAGATAGACCACATCCAGATATCGCCAAGTGAAGGATTCAAATACGCCATTGTGGTCAAAAGAAGTATTTTCAAGATGAACAGAAGCCTTCCATGTCAGCAAAGACTACTGCAACGAAGCTACTTTCAGAAAATAGTGTGCAGATATGGGGTTCCAGAAATGATAGAGAGTGATCAGGGACCCGCATTCACAGCAAATCTGACACACGAGACCCGATTAGCAGTAGGGTCAGACCTAGGCCTACACACTCCTTACCACCCCCAGAGCAGCAGGAAGGTAGAAAAAACTGAACGAAACACTTAAGAATAGAATGCTGAAAAATTGCCCAAAAGACACGCAAACCATGGCATGACACACTCCTAATTGCACTGTTTAGCGTAAGGCACACTCCCAGAGACCCAGAAAAGCTGTTTCGTGCCTGCATCTTCTGCTAACAGATAAGACATTTTCTTCTTTTAGTTTTTTGGTGCTTGCAGTTTAGTTCAGCCACTGTTGTTTGTTCATTTGCCTTTTCTAGTTTTTTCAGTGGTTGCTGTTTAGTTTTTGTTACACCAGAGAACTAATTTAGGTGGTAGAGGTCGTGTGATCTCAGGTGTTTTTGTAATTAGTAGAGTTGATACTATTCAGGGTTTTTTGGGGTTGCAGTAAGTGCCTTTCCTATCCTTTTCTATTTAGGAAGTTTGAGCCCCAACGTTTGCTCATACTATTTTCTGTCTGTGTCTGTATTTCCTCTTGTCTAACCGCCATTACATGTTTGGGGGCTTTCTATGTTCTTTGGGGATCTGCTCCGGGGCAGATAGCTTTCCTTTTTCTATCTTTAGGTGTAGTTAGCTTCTCAGGCTGTGACGAGGCGTCTAGGACCAACGTAGGAACGCTCCACAGCTGCCTTTAGTTGTGGTGGTTAGTCAGGGTACTGCAATCCCATAGATTCCAACCTCTCTGGTGTATTGCCTTTTTTGCCTGCTCTCCTCAGCTACCAAATCATAACACTTATGTAATTGAATTGGTCAAAAACTAATGTCCATTCTCGAGTTTTTTTCTTCACTGCCAGATTTGATGATCCTGTCCAAGAGCCCCAGATGACACCAACCTCTGTGTAACTAGAGGGAAAGCCTGTTTGGATCCACGTATCGCATTGCAAGGAAGCTCCCGTACCAGGAGAGACACCTAAGCCATGAAGGATGTCGTGGATGCTCTGACTGACCAGACAGATGACCTACTTGATGAGTTCAAGGCCAGAGACCAAGTTAAAGCAGGATTTGAGTCACTATTGCCACTAGTAACTATAAACAAAAATGTTGATTGGATAAATTACATCTATTATAACCAGCAGAGATTTGTTAACTTCACCATAGATGCTGAAAAAGGTTTGGCAGCACAGTTAGGCCCCACTTCCATTATGGCATTCCAGAATAGAATGGCTTTGGATATGATTCTAGCTGAGAAAGGAGGTGTTTGCAAAAATGATCAAAGACACCTGTTGCACCCACATCCCAGACAACACTGGCCCAAATGGTAAAGTCACAATGGCAATACAGAAACTTACTGAGTTATCAGAGGAACTGAAACAGAACTCAGTTGTCACTGACCCATGGGATCGATACTTTGGGTGGATGAGTGGGTGGCAGAAAATGTTGGCACAGGTTGGGACAGCCATTATGGGGGTTCTCATTTTTGCATTAATTACTGGTTGCTGTGTAATTCCTTGTATCCGCAGGATAATGGAAAAAACTGTTCAAGAGACAACCAATTTGATGCCACTCACCATCTTGGACCTCGCACCAGTCCGGATGGAACTGCCTGGCTTGACCAGATCTCCGAACTACCTCCAGACTGAGAATACACATCCTTGATGAAACATCCTATCAAATAAAGAGACTATGATTGCAAACACATAAACCCCCGACAGGGACAGTCCTCCTGACCGCCCATTTGCGAAAAGTCTGTATTCGGTGGGGGAGGCATGCGCTAGGGATGTCTCAACTCGCCGGCAGAACAAAAGAGTTGCAGCGCTTGGGCCAGGAGCAGGTTTTTAGGGCAAGTGGTATCTAAGGGGGGACTGTCATGGAAATATATATGTATTCCATATATATTCAAAGTATATTCACATATATGTATTCACAGTTCACAGTTAGATAGATCTCACTTGCTAAAAATCCTGTGCTCATGCCAGCTATAATCAGTCATTTTAAACTAATCTGGCCTTCATAAGGCCTTCATAAGGAACAAGCACATGGAGTCTTATTAGATATCTGTTGTTTACCTTATAGTCATGCAAGACAACTAGGTCAAAAGAATATAAAACAATAATTCTGCAACTTCAGCTCATTTACCATGATTATCATAATTATCATATTTACACTAGAACAGCCAATAATCTAGCAGCTTTTAATTGTATGTTAATTGACTAACCAGCCCCTTTTTGTAAACGTATAAAACCTTGAATGAATAATAAATGTATGTCTTTGACGAACTGTTATACTGACACTTCCGTTGTGGACAGTTTTCATTTTGTTCTGAGCGCTCAAAAATACATTAAATAGAGATTTGGACATGGCAAGCAGCAAACACGGAAGGATATATTTATCCTAATTAAATTTCCATAACATAACCTGACATAATTGCCTGTAGGAAAGAGTTCTCAATTTTCCCTTATCAGCATGCACACGTGTGTACTGTGAATCAGCTACATACTTCTTGATTGTGCGATGATCACGATGAAGTGTCTTGGCAATGTTGATTGTAGTCATGCCTTGACCTAAACACTCCACAATTTGTTGCTTCTCAGCAGCCGACACATCCTTTTTCTTTCCCATTTTGGCAGAAAATGTAGGCTGCTTAATAATGTGGGACAGCCTTCTTAAGTAGTCTTGCCTTTCATTGGACACACCTGCCAAACTAATTAGCACAGGTGTCTGCAATTGCTTACAATTATATAAAGAGACATGACACACATCACCATCAATGAGTTTAACTGACAAACAAAAAAATTCTTACCTTATCACTCCTAAACAATTTTTGCATAATAATTTGGAACACAGTGTATATACATATATGCATGTCATTGTGACACATATATAGGGTACATACCCATTTGCGAGAATCAAAACGGCCCGTTTTCCGGATGTAAAAAACGGTCAGATTCTGTGCAATTGGCATGCGATTGTCATGCGATTTATAAGCGATTTTTAATTACACCCTCAGTTTTCCATCCGTTTTGCAACCGTATGCAATGCGATTTAAACATGACGTTTTACATAAGCAGTTCTCTCTATGTAAAAACTCATGTTATAATCACATTGTAAAAAAAAATGTACACAAAAAGCAAATAATTATATATATATATATATATATATATATATAATATATATAAATATATAGGTCATACACTTATACATAGCAGAATAGCCGCTAATTCAATTGCCGGTTTTAATTACAGAATCCGACATAAAATGACACATGGTTTAGATACAGTAAACCATTTCATTTCATGTAGTTTGAAATATATGCGATTTTTAATTACACCCTCAGTTTTCCATCCGTTTGCACATCGTATGCAATGCGATTTAAACATGACGTTTGACATAGAGCAATTCTCTGATTCAAGATTCAAAGAAGCTTTATTGGCAAGACTAAACACTAGTGTTGAGCGATATTGCTCGATATCTAAAAATATCGTATCGAAATTGTATCGCCGATAGCACTAAATATCGTCGATAATCGATTTCGATAGCGGAAGTCCCATGTAAGTCTATGGGAACAAAATATCGCAACAAAAAAAACCCTTTCTTACGTTGTAAACACAAAATATACACACATAGAATACATATATATATATTATATATATATATATATATACATGTCATTGTGACATATATATATACATATATTTATAGTTTATACACTTCTACATAGTAAAATAGACTCTGATTCAATTGCCGGGTAAAGCCGTGACATACCCATAGAAGTCGACGGGCTCGGTGCCGAGTACCCCCAAAACCTCTGGCTCTGTGCGACTCAACTTGGGCGTCACGAACAGGATTCTGTAGCTCGCTATAAGCGAGTCCTGTGTGCCTGAATTGAACTGGTTTTGTGCTTGAGAATTGCTAAAATCATCAGAGAATGTATTTGCCATTTTTCCACCATATCTGCGTCACGACGAGGCACTGGTGAAGAAGAAGGGCGTGCTCTTCATGGGTGTACTGTACACTCACTCAGTGACGCGAAAACGATGGCTCTAAATGGTACTGCAATGTAAGATCGTGCCCCACAGCTCTTCAGTTCCGCCTCCTCATCCTCCTCAGTGTGTGGAAACTAACACGAAGGTCCCGCCTCCCTACAAAAGAGGGGCCCTCTCCAGATGCTAATGACACATGTGACTTGGCAGAGATGGCTAATGGACACGAGCAGAAGTGTGAAGGGATGGAGCAGTCAGAGCTCTCCCCCACGGAAGCGACCCGATCGCCACGGAACCACCGTTGGGCACCCGGCCTGGAAACCCTCCTACGCTGCAAGAAGCGGCGGATACCCTAAGAGGCCTGGCCCGGCACCGGAAGGAGGTCGCCAGGATGGAAGCGAGCTGGCGTGCACTAAAACTAAACTTGGAGTGGCGCCAATCCCTCTTACCTGAAGTGTCTGTACCGGAAGGTGAGGCACCCGTTCTAGTAGAGGAGTCCTTGCAATGTGATCCGGTTGACGTTGTCGAAGTGGAGGCACCCGTTCCTGCAAAAACCGCAGCACCGTCAGCACCCCAGATCCCGCTGTCTGCCCCCGTCGCTGAGACAGAAGAAGCGACACCCGTCCTCATGGAGGAGGCCGCGCAGGCACCAGAGCACTACCTGCCTGTACCGGAGCCCCGACTGTCATCTGATTTAGAGCCGTCTGCTTCCTCCGCAGGGGAGCGCCGCCAGGACTGGGGGGCGACAGGAGAGCTGCCGCAAACCGGACACTGTAAGCTGCAGTGGAGTGGTGGAGACATGGAGCAGCTGGTGGAGGAGAATTTCAACCGGCGTCAGGAGGAAGAGTGGAGACGTTGGGAGCGGGAAGCAGAGCGACAAAGGGAGCAGCGAGAATCCCAAAAACTTCGGCAACGTAACCTGGAGAAGGACCGGGCAGATAAGGACCGGATGAGAAAGGATAAAGGAACCCTGTGTGAGCCGCGGCGTAAGGGTGCAGTACGGAGCTTTAAATTGAAAGGTGGGTGGGGCTTCATCAAGGAACCTGGACTTTATTTAGAAGTCTTTGTGAACCGGCAGGACGTGGAGGCTCACCTCCCAGAAGGACACCCGGGGAGGGACCTGTTGCCAGGAGACTTGGTGGCTTACACCCGACACTGGGGTTACAATGGATGGTACGCCCCAAATGTTACCAGGTGCGACCCCTACTCCCCAGTGTGTCAGGAACCTGTGAGACCCTCGGAGCCTTCAGCCTCCCACATCCAGGCCTCTGCAAAAGTGCCCACCCCACGCCGTAAATCTCCCAAGCCTCCCTCAGTGGTCTCCTCAGCAGCCCCAGCTATGGACATGATAAGTATAGCTGGCCCGTACCCGGCGCCTGTTAGGCCCCCTGGGGTTCGTTCAGTCCGGGACATAGGGCTCCAGACCCGGAGGGAGATGAAAGAGGTGGCCACACAGACCCAGATAGCGGGTCACGACTTGACTGTACAGGCCACACAACGTCATCAGGTCCTGGTGGTCCTTGGTGCCTCGGATGTTTGGCAAGCATCAGAAGAGTACCAGGTGGTACCTGGAACACCCCTGCCAAAGAAGTATAAATAACCCGGACAGGGTCCCTGTATGTAAATAGTTAAATTGTTGATAAATAGTTAAATTGTTTATGTACCCGGACGGGTGAATGTTTATAAAAAAGTTTTTTAATTTAATAAAAAAAAAAAAACACAGTTTTCATTACTTTTATTACAGTCTCATCCTGCGACGCCATCGATCTCCTGTAAAAAAATGAAAAAAAAAAACCAGCAGTATACCACCTGTCCGACGCAGTCCATAGTAACGAGTGTCCCATGACGATCCAGCTCTGCTACATCAGAATCCCGGCGCAGCACAGCTGATTACCTGCTTCCCCGGCGGTGACGTCATCGGACTGGTTTACGGCCGGGATTACCCTGCAGTCACTGCAGTTATCGCGAAAAACTGCATGTGACCGCCAGGGAGAAGATAATGGCGGCCATCAAGCAGTCCAGGACGTGACCGCCGGAGATCTTCTGCCAGGTAAGTGCCGCTGACTCCTGACAGACCCGACCGACGGACACTCACAGTGACAGTGACAAATCCGATTACGGTATTCGATAAGACGAAAATATCGAAACAAATTATCGAAAGGCCGATAGAGCTAATATCGGCCGATAGCCGATATTTGCATTATCGTATCGCTCAACACTACTAAACACACATTAGTTTTGCCAAAGCAAGTGTACAAAAGGGAATAGGGATAGGGATGTTGGGTAGGGGCAGATCTAGGTGGGGGCTATGTAAGTCCATGGCATAGGGAGGGGGGATGGGGGCATATCCAGGGTGGGGGCTATAGATGTCCATGGCATAGGGAGGGGGGATGGGGGCAGATCCTGGGTGGGGGCTATAGAAGTCCATGGCATATTATAGTTCTCTTTCTCGCAGTCTATGACATTCGCTCACATACCGCTCTGCTATCTCCGCTGCTCTCTCTTCTTCCCCCAGCAGGATATATGTTTTTCTCTTCCTCCTTCATGGTGATGAAATCCGGGAACAGATGTGAGAGTCTCCTGAAGTGAGTGTCCCTCACTGCAGAGTATTTGGAGCAGTGTAGCAGGAAGTGGGTTTCGTCCTCTATGGCCTCCTGGCCACAGTGTTGGCATAGTCTTTCCTCCCTGGGCTTGTAGCTCTGCCTGTGTCGGCCGGATTCGATGGCCAGACTGTGGGCACTGAGTCTATACCGGCTCAGGATCTTGCGGTCTCTGTGGTCCGGGAGTTTCTCCAGGTATGGGGCCAGTCTGTAGTCTTTCTGTATAGTATAGTAATATAGCGTGGCACTACCGTGTTGAAGGTGCTCAAGTAGGAACCCAACCCAGAAGTAATGTGAAGAAAAACTTGGCACTCAACTTTTGGATAAATGAGATAAATTTATTGCAGCCAAAACCAACGTTTCGGTCCCATCCGGACCTTCATCAAAGTACTGCAAACAATGAAAATTAAACAATATACTATGG
The DNA here is from genome assembly GCA_033576555.1 of Oophaga sylvatica. Classification (NCBI taxonomy): domain Eukaryota; kingdom Metazoa; phylum Chordata; class Amphibia; order Anura; family Dendrobatidae; genus Oophaga; species Oophaga sylvatica. The sequence goes on along the minus strand of JARQOD010003763.1, from coordinate 18,197 downwards.
TATAGGTAATGTTTAGAAAATTTCTTATAACCACACAGTGTGAGAGAAGTCTCAGGGGTATATTCATAATGCAATGTCCAACTGACAAAAAGTTGCTACATGTGCTCATAAGGAAAGTAAATAATGTGAGCATGAAAGAATAAAATGAAATAAATAAAATAGATAAAGGAAAATCCTACCCGACTGCTTGGTAAGTTGTGATCTTATTGATCAATGAAATAATGTCCAGAACAAGTATATATGATCTATGGACTGATAAAGATGAACTTTCAAAATGCGCAAACACAAAGATCATAATAAATAATTGAATTTTTTATATATATATATATATATGTATATATATATATATATATATATATATATATATATAAGTAGCCAATGAGCTCTGTTGGAATGCAGAAAACATACCTTTAGAAGCATAAGGAGACCAGTGTGAATGTAAGTCAATTTGTCAGGGTAATGCCTGTTTATAAGAAAATTGTGCCAATAAAATAACGTGGGACACTTAATGTCTCTCTAATATAAGAATATGGCACTACATATATACCTTGCAATAAACAGTGATCGCTGTGACACGCCCAATATGTCCAAGATAAGATGAATACCTGATAGGTATAATATAGCAAGATATTATGTATCTGGGTGAGGACTAATATAGTAGGTGAGGAAATAGCAAATGATGCTTACTCTATTGACTGGATGAGCCAGAGAAAGTCCTGTACACTGTCTCAAAAATGGCTGTGGAAATACACAATTATGGTAAACGGTGCTGTGAGGAAAAAGTGATTGCTATGGAAAGTGCTCTAATCCGTTGCTTACCACTCATAGAAGTTAGCCAGACATTTAATTAGGTAAACTGCATAAGAGGAATCACAGGTTGCAAAGTCCTTGATTGGATATTTCTTCCCTGAATGTGGGTGGAGGAATGTGTCCCCTTTAATTACATTGTTACATTGGGTACAATGTAAGCACGGGTATGTGCTTGTCTTTGGTTTGTGGAGAAATCTTTGTGTTTTGATGCGTCCTTGTGTTCCTAAATCAGCTCTGACCAAAGAGTCCCTGATATTGTTGGGACGTTTATAGCAGGGTAGAAAGGGGTTATTGAATTCTTTAACATTTGGATAGGCAGTTTTAAGAATGTTCCAATGTTTCCGTATGTGATGATGCAGTATGTGTACATACGGATGGAATGTATGTACTAAAGGGATGCGATTCTGTACCGATTTGCGTGGAGATTGGGTAGGATTTTTGGCTTTATCCAGTATATTTGGTGGATATCCACGTTCCTCAAATTTAGCATGCATCTCATTAATTCTGCAATCAGACACAGTAGGATCGGAAACTATTTTCCGTACCCGATGAAATTGGGATCTGGGTATGGCTTTTTTAGTAGACGGGGGGTGAAGACTGTCATAATGCAAAAGACTGTTTCTGTCCGTGGGCTTGGTATATAAGTCCGTAGAAATAATCCCTGATTCATTTTTGATTACCATTGTGTCTAGAAAATTTACTTTTTCTACACTTGAGGTAATAGTAAAGGATAATCCAGGCCAAGCTTGGTTTAGAGTCTCAAAGAATTGTTTTAATGACTCTGATGTGCCAGTCCATATACAGAATATGTCGTCTATATACCTTTTCCAGATTAAACTGTGGGATCTGAATAAAGGATGTGGATAGACTACCTCCTCTTCAAAACGGGCCATGTAGCTATTCGCATAGGGAGGAGCTACGTTGGAGCCCATGGCCGTGCCTTTTGTTTGAAGATAAAACTTATTTTGAAACATGAAGAAATTTTTATTAAGAACTATTGTTAATAGTTCTATACACAGTTCAATTATTTCTGGAGGTTTTTGAGAAATGGTAAGTAAATGGCGTGCACTTGCAATACCTTCCTGGTGTGGAATGGAGGTGTATAAGTCCTTTACATCCAGAGAAACCAATATGGCTGTGTCAGGTATTTGGCCTAGATTGTGAATGGTTTGAAGGAAATGACCAGTGTCTAGTAAATAGGATGGAGCCTGGCGTGTCAGAGGTGTGAATATTTTTTCCAAAAAGATGGAAAGTGGTGACAAGATAGATTCCGTCGAGGCCACTATTGGTCGTCCTGGTGGATTCTCTAAACTTTTGTGTATTTTAGGTAAGACATAAAATACTGGGGTTATGGGGTTCTTTTTGATAAGAAACTCTTTGGTTTTTGAGTCAATGACCCGCGGGAAACATAATTGGTCAAAATATTGTCAATTAATTTACTCAATTCACTAGTTGGATTACTGTTGAGTTCAGTGTAAATTGTTACGTCATTTAATTGTCGTAAAACTTCTGTAGTGTAAGCTGTTCTGTCCATAACCACGATGGCTCCCCCCTTGTCAGCTGGTTTTATATCACTGTATAAAATAAAAAAATTAGAATGAAAACGTTATCTAATTGTTTTAATGGCGTCTGGAACGCTGATTCTAACTGCTGGAACACAAACAAGGAAGTATATGTTCTTTTCCTATCTTTTCCACGCCCTCTACGTAAGGACTAACACTTGAAACGCAAGCTTTAGTGGCCTGGACCGCAGGAGTGACGTCACATCCGTTGACGCACTTCCGGTCTGCGCTACAGCGGTAGTCCCGCCTTCAGCTCATAAATAAGCAGCGTTTTACACGTGGCACACACTGGAACTAGCGGTGGACGCCGCGTTCGGTGTGGACCCGTGTCTGGCTAACTTCTATGAGTGGTAAGCAACGGATTAGAGCACTTTCCATAGCAATCACTTTTTCCTCACAGCACCGTTTACCATAATTGTGTATTTCCACAGCCATTTTTGAGACAGTGTACAGGACTTTCTCTGGCTCATCCAGTCAATAGAGTAAGCATCATTTGCTATTTCCTCACCTACTATATTAGTCCTCACCCAGATAACATAATATCTTGCTATATTATACCTATCAGGTATTCATCTTATCTTGGACATATTGGGCGCGTCACAGCGATCACTGTTTATTACAAGGTATATATGTAGTGCCATATTCTTATATTAGAGAGACATTAAGTGTCCCACGTTATTTTATTGGCACAATTTTCTTATAAACAGGCATTACCCTGACAACTTTGACTTACATTCACACTGGTCTCCTTATGCTTCTAAAGGTATGTTTTCTGCATTCCAACAGAGCTCATTGGCTACTTATATATATATATACATATATATATATAAATTCAATTATTTATTATGATCTTTGTGTTTGCGCATTTTGAAAGTTCATCTTTATCAGTCCATAGATCATATATACTTGTTCTGGACATTATTTCATTGATCAATAAGATCACAACTTACCAAGCAGTCGGGTAGGATTTTCCTTTATCTATTTTATTTATTTCATTTTATTCTTTCATGCTCACATTATTTGCTTTCCTTATGAGCACATGTAGCAACTTTTTGTCAGTTGGACATTGCATTATGAATATACCCCTGAGACTTCTCTCACACTGTGTGGTTATAAGAAATTTTCTAAACATTACCTATACCATAGTATATTGTTTAATTTTCATTGTTTGCAGTACTTTGATGAAGGTCCGGATGGGACCGAAACGTTGGTTTTGGCTGCAATAAATTTATCTCATTTATCCAAAAGTTGAGTGCCAAGTTTTTCTTCACATGAAGTCTCTCTGTAGACTCCGGTACATGGTCAGTTTCTGGGAGCTGATGATGTCGTTGTTCCAGTCGCTGACATGTAAAAACTCATGTTAAAATCACACTGTAAAAAAAAACTACACCAAAAGAAAATAATTATATATATATATAGATACATATATATATATATATATATATGTATCTATATATATATATATAGGTCATACACTGATACATAGCAGAATAGCCGCTAATTCAATTGCCGGCTTTCAATACAGAATCCGACATGAAATGACACATGGTTTAGATACAGTAAACCATTTCATTTTTTATGTAGTTTGAAATATGGTTTTCACTAATAATGACATGAGTGTATGTGTGCAAAATTTCATACATGTAGGGGTTAATTAAATGTGTAAATTTGTTGAAAAAAATGCGTGGGCTCCCGTGGCATTTTCTCCACCAGACAGGGAAAGCAAGCGAGTGGAGGCAAATAATAATAGCCTAGGGAGGGAGTATTTATTTTGTCCCCCACGGCTACTAACATCTTCCCCCCAGCCATCCCAGAAAAGGCAAATCTATAATTAGATGCGGCCTTTCTGGCACTTTGCCCGTCTATTCCCATTGCCCTGTAGGGGTGACTAATTGGTTAATAATAGGTTAAAGCCACCTTGCTATTGAAGGTGACTAGTGTTGAGCATTCCGATACCGCAAGTATCGGGTATCGGCCGATATTCGCGTTATCGGAATTCCGATACTTAATTCCGATACTTTTTCAATATCGTATACCGGAATCGGAAGTTCCCATAATTCTTTGAGAGGCAATGTGATTTTAGTCAGCCAATGAGGAATCCTACGAAGTGTGGGCACATCCTGTAATGATGCGGTCATCTTAACTAATGGCATGGCTGTGATTGGCTGCTGAAATGATGTCAGAATGCACTATAAAAGGCGCCGCAGCCATTTTAGCGTCACTGTGCTGTGAACTCAGTTAGGGACAGAACGCTGCTGTGCTGACTCTGAGGGACAGTTAGATATTGCGATTTTGTGTACTACTGTGCTTGAGGCAGGCTAGTTTACCAACCGCTGTGTAAAGCTTCATTTTGCCAGTGTTGTTTTAACAGCTCTGTGCAAGGTGTGTGTGTGACAGTGCAGGTGACGCTGCAGTTTGCTCTGCATCCACCGCTGTTTGTAGGCATCTGCACGTGTCACTTTTTTTTTTTTTTTTTTATTTTATTTAGTGGAATTGGTGCAGCTCCATTATATTAGAAAAAAATCAAATCTATTAGTGTGACGTGCTTCCATCCGTATACAATACATTGGTTGCAAACACTATAGAAGTACAGAAAGGAGCTTTTCACAGATAGTGAATAGTTGTGTTTCAGTGTTCACTGCAGTCTGTGAGGTTTTGATTTTTTGAGTGCAGATCACGCTCCAGTTAGTTCTTCAACCACTGCTGGTTGTAGTCTGCTGAGCGTGTCTCAGTGGCTCATCCTTTTCATTTATCTCCAATTGGTTCTGCTACATTCCATTTAAAATAAATCTAATCTATTAGTGTGACGCGCTTCCATCCGTATACAATACATTGGTTGCAAACACTATAGAAGTGCACAAAGGAGTAGCCTTTCACAGATTGTGGACAGTTGTGTTTCAGTGTTCACTTCAGTCTGTGTTTTTTACTTTTTTGAGTGCACATCACGCTCCAGTTACTTGTTCAAGCACTGCTGCTTGTACTCTGCTGAGCGTGTCTCAGTGGCTCATCCTTTTCATTTATCTCCAATTGGTTCTGCTACATTCCATGTAAAATAAATCTAATCTATTAGTGTGACGCGCTTCCATCCGTATACAATACATTGGTTGCAAACACTATAGAAGTACACAAAGGAGTAGCCTTTCACAGATTGTGGACAGTTGTGTTTCAGTGTTCACTTCAGTCTGTGTTTTTTACTTTTTTGAGTGCACATCACGCTCCAGTTACTTGTTCAAGCACTGCTGCTTGTACTCTGCTGAGCGTGTCTCAGTGGCTCATCCTTTTCATTTATCTCCAATTGGTTCTGCTACATTCCATTTAAAATAAATCTAATCTATTAGTGTGACGCGCTTCCATCCGTATACAATACATTGGTTGCAAACACTACAGAAGTACACAAAGGAGTAGCCTTTCACAGATTGTGGACAGTTGTGTTTCAGTGTTCACTTCAGTCTGTGTTTTTTACTTTTTTGAGTGCACATCACGCTCCAGTTACTTGTTCAAGCACTGCTGCTTGTACTCTGCTGAGCGTGTCTCAGTGGCTCATCCTTTTCATTTATCTCCAATTGGTTCTGCTACATTCCATTTAAAATAAATCTAATCTATTAGTGTGACGCGCTTCCATCCGTATACAATACATTGGTTGCAAACACTATAGAAGTACACAAAGGAGTAGCCTTTCACAGATTGTGGACAGTTGTGTTTCAGTGTTCACTTCAGTCTGTGTTTTTTACTTTTTTGAGTGCACATCACGCTCCAGTTACTTGTTCAAGCACTGCTGCTTGTACTCTGCTGAGCGTGTCTCAGTGGCTCATCCTTTTCATTTATCTCCAATTGGTTCTGCTACATTCCATTTAAAATAAATCTAATCTATTAGTGTGACGCGCTTCCATCCGTATACAATACATTGGTTGCAAACAATATAGAAGTACACAAACGGGCCTTTCACAGCTACTGAACATGGGTTTTTAATTTTTAACTAAAATATGTATTTTTTCAAATGACACAAATATAAGTAATGTTGAAGAGGAATAGTCCTACATCCATTGTTTGCACAATATTACAGGTGTACATCATGTCCCTTAATCAACAATGTATTATTATATTTACTTGTATGCTTTTATTTAAAAGCCAAGAACACAGAAGGATAACCTTCGCACTGCAGCTGTTGTCAAAGTTCAACCCACATTATGCACTTCCAACATTGCAGCATTTGAGGCATGATGTGAGTTGGATTGGTCAAAGTTATGGAGTGAGAAGGTTCACCATCAGTACCCTATAGCATAAGTATGCTTTTGTGTTAGCATTTGTGTTAGACATGTGGATATCTGCCATAATATGTCACAATTATTTAGTTACAGATTTGTTACCAACACTAATCATTGAATGGTTTTAAATTTGACGTTTCACTTGTTTACAGCTTAGAAATAAGGGTGTAGCCTGATATCTATGTGTAGCACTAGCCACTTTAACATGTCATGTTTTTTTAAACATGTGTAGCTAGGTAGCAGTAATTTTTGCCGGACACACAGCAGGGGAACAGCAGGCGTTACTGAACCCCACTATCACTATAGCTTGTGTATTGGTCTGTGGACACGACACTTCTGAGCAGCAACTGGCAGTGTTGTAGCCCAGGGAGTATAGCTCAGGTGGTAGAAAGATGAACATAACAGGAGACATGGAAAACGTTGCCAACCAGTTAGTTAATCTGAAACCGGACAGGCAAATTCAGGCGAGATCCATGCCTAGTTCATTTTCAGAAAAGTAAGCCGTTCTACATTATCGTAGGATAGTCGCATGCAACGGTCTGTTAGTACACCACCTGCAGCAGTAAAGACGCGCTCCGATAATACACTGGCAGCAGATCAAGCCAGCACCTCCAATGCATACTGGCTAAGCTCTGGCCATGTATCCAGCTTAGAGACACAAAACTTGAATGGGGAAGAGCCATCTGAGAGTACACTGAGAGGGCAAGACATGTAGTCTGTAACCATCTTACGGAAATGTTGCCTCCTGCTGACTGGAGCCGTCTCGGATGGTGTAGACATTGGTGGCGCTGCCACAAAACTTCGACACATTTGGAACATACTGTTCTTGCCCTGTGCAGAGGCGCTGCTTGTGCTCCCTCTTGTTGCAGAGCTGTCTCCACTGCCTCGACGCACAGAGCTGCTTTGTAAATCAGTAGCAGCAGCAGTGCTCTCGGCTGGAATGGAGAACATTATGGATTGCACCAGTGTGTCTTGGTACTTCCGCATTTTACGCTCCCGGTTCAACGGTGTGATGAGGCTTTGTAAGTTGTCCCGGTAGCGAGGGTCTAGGAGGGTGTACACCCAATAATCAGACGTGGTGTGAATGTGTTCGATGCGGCGGTCGTTTCTCAGCCACTGCAGCATGAAATCAACCATGTGCTGCAGACTCCCAACTGGCCAAGAAACGTTGTCCCCTGCAAGAGGCGTCATCTCCGCCTGCTGTGCATCACCCCACCCTTGGTCTACATACTGACTAGAGCATTGTCTACCTCCCTCTGGAGCGATGTCTTCCTCCTCCATTGACTCCTCCTCATCCTCCTCACAAAGTCCTTCAAATACATATAAATTTACAAAATTTAAAACTCAAAATTTAAAAACTTTGTATCATAATTCTGTAACATCAGTTTATGGAAACACAATAGCATTACAAAAGGATAGACAAAAAATGTACATTATGTGCTTTGTAAATACATTAAAAGTTTGTAATGGTTATGAAAATATAGACAGCGACTCTGGAGGTTCAATTGTTGATACAGCATGGTACTTTGAAAGTCCTCCAGCCCTTTGTGAGGAACCACGTTGCGCTGACTGTCCAGAAGGTGATGGAATTTGTGACTCCTCATCCTCCACCTCTTCCAAAACCTCATGCCTTAGTGCTTGCAGTGTTTTTTGAAGCAGGCAGATAAGGGGGACAGTCAGGCTGACTAGTGCATCATCTGCACTCGCCATCCGCGTTGACTCATCAAACGCACGCAAAACGTGGCAGATATCCTTCATAGAGTTATTCGCCACTCATTACACTGGCAGTGGCTGCCCATTCATTATAGGATCCAATTCTAATTACTGGTTCTCACCAACAAAGCTCTCCACAGCGCAGCACCCCCCTACATCTCCTCCCTTATTTATATTTATCGGCCTAACCGACTGCTGCACTCTGCAAACGACCTTCGACTAACCTCTGCACTAATCCGTACCTCCCACTCCCAACTCCAAGACTTCACCCGCGCTGCGCCAATCCTCTGGAATGCTCTACCCAAGAAATTAGGACTATCCGCAATTTGGATGGTTTCAGGCGCTCCCTCAAAACACATTTGTTCACAGTGGCCTATCACATTCACTAATCAAAGTCATTCTATGTGTAATTCTGTGTGTGTAGCCCATTCACTATCTCCATGCATCCCTCACTTCCTTAAAATGGCTGGACCATCATTGTAAAAACACCATTGTATATAAACACCTGTACTTTGTATCTCCCACACCTCATTGTAGATTGTAAGCTTTCACCAGCAGGGGCGGCTGATTTTGCTTTAATTATTGTATTGTTAACGTTGTTACTTATGATTATGACTCGTGTTTTGAAACTGTTAAACTGTAAAGCACTGCGGAATATTATGGCGCTATATAAATAAATAATATTATTATTCTTATTATAGAGGCCCACTCAGTAGTGGTGAAGTGTGAACGGCGCAAATTGCGAGTTGACTGCGCCTGATGCAGCTGATACTCCATTACTGTTGGCTGCTGCTCACACAACCGCTCCAACATATGTAACGAGGAATTCCACCTGGTGGGTACGTCACATATGATGCGATGTTCATGAAGGTGAAATCTGCGTTGCAGAGCTGCAATCAGCGATCTGGCCATGCTGGAACGTCGCAAGTGAGCGCACTCTAGGCGGACCTTGTGCAGCAGTGCATCAAGATCCGGATAGTCCCTCAAAAAACTCTGCACGACCAAGTTGAGCACATATGACAGACATGGTATGTGAGTGAGGTTGCCAAGGCCCAGAGCTGACACCAGATTTCGGCCATTGTCACACACTACCAAGCCTGCCTGTAGATTCTCTTCCAAAAACCACACGTCGCTCTCCTGCTTTATGGCATTACAGAGCTCCTGCGCTGTGTGGCTAAGATTCCCCATGGAAATTAATTTCAGGATGGCCTGTTGACATTTGGACATGGCTGTGCTCATATCGGTCGCAACAGGTAAACGTTCACGGGTCCATGTGGAGGTAGACCGTGACGGCTCCTGCAGCGATGATTCTGAGGAACTGGAATAGGAGGAGGAATCAATGTGTACAGACTTGATTCCTGCAATCCTTGGAGTTGGCAGAACACGTACAGCGCCACTCGCAAGATCAGTACCCGGCTGCACAACATTGACCCAATGGGCAGTGAGGGAAAGGTATTGTCCCTGGCCATGGGTGTTAGAACCCTCTTGTTAGGTTTTGTTTCAGTTTGCTGGTCACATGACCTTTTTTCCCTAATTAGTCTGGCTCCGCCCTTCTGGCTTTGCTTGACTTCATTGTATTATCTACTGTTAAGCTAGCCGGGTGCTTAGGTGCCTTAATCTGTCAGTTTTGCTTGATGTTAGGATCACAAAGTATTTATTTTTCTGTTTAATTATCCATGCTACAATTTATGTTAGGAGGTGTCCACCTTTTCTCACAGTCCCTAGATCTTGTAGGGATTACTCCCTCGCAACTATAGGTCTTCGTTCACACTAGATGAGGACTTTAGCGGGTCTGGTCGCAGGATCAGGTTCCCCGTTACATCGTAGGGATTCAGCTTAGTTGTATTGTAGGGACAGAATTCCCTTATTTCCTTACTGGTTGTAGCAGATCATAACAATGGGTACTGGTCCACGCATCGGTGGTCAGGTGGACCTTGCTACTGAGGGCTTTTAGTAGCGCATGTTTAATTTTTCCCTCAACATGCTTTTGCAGACCAGGGACGGCTTGCCTGCTGAAATGAAATCGGCTTGGCACATTGTATTGTGGGATTGACAATGATATTCAGTTACGGAAACTGTCTGTCTCCACCAGCCTGAATCACAGCATTTCAAGGGACAGGAGTTTTGCAATGCCAGCATTCAGAGCCTGTGCTCGTGCATGGTTTGCGGAGTATGGCCGTCTTTTATCCCATGCCTGTGCTACCGATGGCTGTTTTGTGGCCTGGGAGTGTGAGGATGACAGGGAACTTGCTGCTGTGTGTGGAATAACAGTTTGTCTCTGGACAACAGTGGCCGAGGTTCTTCCATGGCGATCCTGTGAGGAAGCATAACCAGCTGTGTGTGAGCTCGATGAAGAGGCTTCAACACAACCTGAAGATGTAGGTGCTGCTGTAGGTTGGCCTACATCTCTAGTGTGTCTTTGTAACTCAACTACGTGCTTTGTCCGCACATGTTTCCACATATTTGTGGTATTGAGGTGACTGACACTTTTAGCTATTTTTAATTTTTGATTACACAGCTTGCATTTCACATAGCAAATATCATGTGCAAGTGTGTGAAAAAAGGACCACGCAGTGCAAGTCCTGGGAGCGCACGTTTTGACTTTTGGAAGACAACTGCTCCGAACAGGTGCCAAACTGGAGGCTACAGGCAACCGAGTCTGCAGCCTAACTCTCCCTCCTGTTTGTACCGTTGGGGCAATGTCTTCCTCTATCTTCCTTCTATCACTAACCATTTCTCTAGGCCTCTCCCAGCTTTCAACCAAAGTACTGGTTCTCACCCACAAAGCTCTCCACAGTGCAGCACCCCTCCTACATCTCCTCCCTCATTTCTATCTATCGGCCTAACCGACTGCTGCGCTCTGCAAACGACTTTCGACTAACCTCTGCACTAATACGTACCTCCCACTCCCGACTCCAAGACTTCTCCTGCTCTACGCCAATCCTCTGGAATGCTGTACCCAAGAAATTAGGACTATCCACAATTTGCATGGTTTCAGGCGCTCCCTCAAAACACATTTGTTCAGAGCGGCCTATCACATTCACTAATCAAAGTCATTCTATGTATTCTGTGTAAGTGTGTGTGTGTCTCTAGCCCATTCACTATCTCCATCCCTCAGTCCCTTAAGATGGCTGGAACATCATTGTAAATGCACCATTGTATATAAACACCTATACTTTGTATCTCCCCCATCTCATTGTACATTGTAAGCTGTCACGAGCAGGGGCGACTTATTTAGCTTAAATTATTGTATTGTTAACGTTGTTACTTATGACTTGTGTTCTGAAACGGCTAAACTGTAAAGCGCTGCGGAATATGATGGCGCTATATAAATAAATATTATTATTATTCCTCTGAGCTGCTCCCACCACCTTCCTGTTCCTCATGCCATGTTGGGTCTTGGACCTCATCATCTCCACTACCCTCTTCCAACACCTGCTGTTGGGTGGTCTGGCCAGCACCATGCTCAACAGAAACTGGCACCTGGGTCTCATCATCATCAGATGCGTTCTGCGGTGTGCTGACCATCGGCACTGTCTCACCCGCCTCTTCAGATTCAGAGAGACACAGCTGTTGCGCATCACTGCATACTCCCTCTTCACATTACAGAATGCTGCTTGGCTGGGCCCCTGTTTGCAAGCCAATAGATTCTGAGAACAGAAGCAGACACTCAGCTGGCTCCTGTACAGAACTCTCTGACTGCCTGGGCAATTTGCCAGGCGGTGAAGAGACAGATGGTTGCCCAACAGTGCTGTGGTCCTGAGAGGAGGTGGAAGCAATTGAAGTCGATGCATTGGCTGACATCCAAACAACAAAGGCTTCAATTTGTTCTTCCCGCAGCAGGGGGGTACTCCGAGCTCCTACAAAAGTGCGCATAAAGGAACGCTCACGGGGAAAACTGGTGGATGCTGTGTCACTGGGGGCCGCAGCAGCCACAGAATCCCCACGTCCTCTCCCTGAAGAAACTCCACGACCACGTGCCTTACTCCCTGCCTTCTTCATCTTGGTAGATTGATAAAGAAAGTCTGAAAAGTTATAAGGTCTAAGTGTGGTTATTCCGCAGAGACTGCAGTGAACACTGCACACAACTGTTCACTACCCAATGCGTCTCGCAGGAAGGCAGTCTGTGCGTCAAAACAAAGGCACAAGCATACATCCATGTACCCTGTTTATAAAGCTATATAAAAAAAATTATGTAGTAGTGACGCACACTTTATTGAGGTACAGTATTACATCGCAATTCACCATCTGTGGCTATGCAGTCTCATCTATATATACCTTATCTATCTGTTGTCATGCTTCCAAGTCGACAGTCACAGTCAGCCATAAATAGCAATTTTCACTATGCACTATGCACTTTTTAAAGGTTATGTTTGTTAATAAAAATGATTATTGCCACATATTATGAGTATTACATGATGGAAATTGTATAATTTTGTATAAAATATTTAGTGACATTATTCAGCAAATGGAACATTTTAGTAATATCACAGATAACTTGTAATGCTGATGATGTTTTGAAGTCAGACATTCATTGTCTATACAATAAAAATGGTGTACATACTGTTACTTATCCATCATTAATGGATTCAGATATGTACTTGTATGCTTTTATGTACAACCGTATAGCAGATTCCTTAACTAATTTATTTTGTGGTTTGCATTGCTGTTCAACATGTTAATGTATGTGTTTATGTTTGACAATTCTTTATTTATCTAGATATTAGTTTAAATGAAATCATCATCTTATGGTAGTAAAGGTTATCTTTCTCTTGTTTGAAGTATAGACATTTAAAATTGACAGGTAACAAGGAAATTACTTGATCTAGTATTTAAACATCCTCCTTGACCCTGGGCTCCAACACCGCCAGTTGTTGCTCGGAAGTGCTGTTAGCACAGTCAACACTTGCTCCTGTGTTACTGGGGTTCAGTAACGTCAGTTGGTCCTCGGTTGTGCCATTGGCTCTTTTCCTTCTGCTGCCCCTCCGGGTTCCAGCACAGTCAGCTGGTCCTCGTTACTTGCATTGGCTCTTGTACCTTCTGCTACCCGTCCGGGTTCCAGTACCGTCAACTGGTTCTCCGCAGTGCCTTTGGCCTAGGTGCCTCCATCTCGGTATCCGAGTTCCAGCAACGTCTGCTGGTCCTTGGTAGTGCTTTGGAGCACAGGTACCTCCTGCTTAGTAACCGTGTCCCAGTAACGTCAGCTGGTCCTCGGTTGTGCCATTGGCTCTTTTCCTTCTGCTGCCCTCCGGGTTCCAGTACCGTCAACTGGTTCTCCGCAGTGCCTTTGGCCTAGGTGCCTCCATCTCGGTATCCGAGTTCCAGCAACGTCTGCTGGTCCTTGGTAGTGCTTTGGTGCACAGGTACCTCCTGCTTAGTAACCGTGTCCCAGTAACATCAGCTGGTACAAGATTGTGCTACAAATACAAGATACGGAACAAGAGACACAAGAACAATAAGCAGAAGATCTAAAAGCAGAAGAACATGAAGTATAAGACCAAAATGAAGAGCAAAATATATGCTCTAAATTCTAAGCAGAAGAAGACTAAGCAGTGTATGGGGGTGAGTCCGTTCCTCCTCGTGGTGCCCCTGGAAAATGCCTGCTGCTGCAGGCTAAACTGAACACGGACAAATACTGTTGTAATTTAAATCTTTTGTGACAGCAAGAACGGAAGGATGAAAAATTCATACTTTGACAGATTACAAGTACAGGATTCTCTGTCACAAATAAGAATATGATGAAGAAGATGAAGCAGAATATGAATAAGAATAATAGTTTAATAAGAAGAATATGAGTAATGTTAACAAAGATGAATAGCAAGAAGTTTAAGAAGAAGATAAAGAAGGTGAAGATGAAGAATAATTTGATGAAAAAGATGATGCTGCAGAAGATATGAAGGAGAAAGTGTGTGAAAAGTTAAAAAGGTGAAGATGAAGAGCATGGAAGTTGTGTAATATACATATTTGCCAAAATATAAAAAACGTTAACATTGTCAATTTCTTCGTCAATCCGAACATCTTTAAAAAAAAAAATATTTATGCTATTCCATTTGATTGGGTTAAACATCTATGCCTTTAATGTCTCCTCAACCTTCCCCAATACATTCTACATTACTCTTTCTTGTTTTCCTTCATGTACAATTAACCAACAAGGCAAGAATGGGTTTTTTTTAATTTCGATATTTTGTTCCCATAGACTTACATGGGACTTCCGGTATCGGTATCGGGTATCGCCGATATTTTAGTGATATCGGCGATACCATTCCGATTCCGATACTTTAGGATATCGGAAAGTATCGCTCAACTCTAAAGGTGACTTTAAGCCAGGTTAATAATTGAGAGTTGTCAATTAGACAACTCTCAATTATTAATCCTATTGCATGAAAAATAAATAAAACCCACACACTTTAATAAAAAATCATTTTAATGAAATGATGACACATTTTTTGACCATCTTTTATTTTACAGGTAATCTGTGCGAAGCCCTTGGTCTCCTGTAATAAAAATAAAATAATAAAGCTCCATTATTCTTACCTATCCAGTGCTCTGTCAGGTCCCACGCTGTAATCCTTCACAAAGGGTTAACTGGCTTACAGCTAGCAGCACAGCTAATGCTTGCTGCTCAGCTGTAAGCCCCTGAATGAATGAGTTCCTCTACCGGCGACAGGAGAGGAAGTGATTAGTGTGGGAAGCTTAATTGATTGCTTCCCAGGCTAATCAGTTCACTTCAGGTCAGCCGGGACTCCCTCTGACGTCACTGATGCTGTGCGGTGTCCCTGGCTTACCTGAAGCGACGTTACCCGCAGTGTCGCTTGTACTGATCGCTGCCTGTGCTGCCTGTTTGGCAGCTCAGCAGCGATCAGGTAGTGACACACCAGCGATCCTGACAAGATCATATCATTGTCGGGATCGCTGGTGCGTTGCTATGTGAGACGGGGCCCTAATCAGTTCAGGTCAGCCGGGGACACCGCATGTGTCTAAACCATGTGTCAGTTCATGTCGGATAATTAAAGCCGGCAATTCAATTAGCGCCTATTCTGCTATGTATAAGTGTATGACCTATATATATACAGTATATATATATATATATATATATATATATATATATATATTATATATATTAATTATTTTCTTTTGGTGTAGTTATTTTTTTACAATGTGACTTTAACATGAGTTTTTACATACAGAGAACTGCTCTATGTCAAACGTCATGTTTAAATCGCATTGCATACGAAGTGCAAACGGATGGAAAACTGAGGGTGCAATTAAAAATCGCATATTTTTCAAACTACATGAAATGAAATGGTTTACTGTCTGTAAACCATGTGTCATTTCATGTCGGATTCTGTAATTAAAGCCGGCAATTGAATTAGCGGCTGTTCTGCTATGTATAAGTGTATGACCTCTATATATACACTGTGTTCCAAATTATTATGCAAAAATTGTTTAGGAGTGATAAGGTAAGAATTTTTTGTTTGTCAGTTAAACTCAATGATGGTGATGTGTGTCAGGGCTCTTTATATCACTGTAAGCAATTGCAGACACCTGTGCTAATTAGTTTGGCAGGTGTGTCCAATGAAAGGCAAGACTACTTAAGAAGGCTGTCCCACATTATTAAGCAGCCTACATTTT
Source organism: Oophaga sylvatica (assembly GCA_033576555.1). Lineage (NCBI taxonomy): Eukaryota > Metazoa > Chordata > Amphibia > Anura > Dendrobatidae > Oophaga > Oophaga sylvatica. The sequence goes on along the minus strand of JARQOD010003763.1, from coordinate 2,215 downwards.
CTGCCAAAATGGGAAAGAAAAAGGATGTGTCGGCTGCTGAGAAGCAACAAATTGTGGAGTGTTTAGGTCAAGGCATGACTACAATCAACATTGCCAAGACACTTCATCGTGATCATCGCACAATCAAGAAGTGTGTAGCTGATTCACAGTACACACGTGTGCGTGCTGATAAGGGAAAATTGAGGACTCTTTCCTACAGGCAATTACGTCAGGTTAAAAGAGCAGCGGCAAAAAAGCCTTGTCATAGCAGCAGACAAGTTTTTGAAGCTGCTGGTGCCTCCAACGTCCCCCGAACAGCAAGATGCAGGGTCCTTTAGAGGTTTGCAGCTGTGCGTAAGCCATCCTGTCGACCTCCTCTATCCACTGCAAACAAGCAGAAACGGCTCCAGTGGGCCAAACAATACATGAAGACTGACTTCAAAACTGTTTTGTTCACCGATGAGTGCCGTGCAACGCTCAATGGTCCAGATGGATGGAGTGGAGGATGGCTGGTTGATGGACACCCCATGTAAACACGGCTACGGCGCCAACAAGGAGGAGGTGGAGTAATTTTTTGGGCTGGAATCATGGGGAGAGAGATTGTCGGCCCCTTTAGGATCCCTGAAGGGGTAAAGATGAACTCCATAGTGTATGTTGAGTTTCTCAAACAGCGCTTCCTGCCATGGGTCAAGAAGAAGAACCGTGCATTCCGCAGCAAGATCATTTTCATGCATGATAATGCACCGTCTCATGCTGCACATAACACATCTGCATCTCTGGCTGCTATGGGCATAAAAGGGGACAAACTTATGGTGTGGCCCCCATGCTCCCCTGACCTCAACCCCATTGAGAACCTCTGGAGCATCATCAAAAGGAGTGTCTATGATGGCGGGAGGCAGTTCACATCTAAGCAACAGCTCTGGGAGGTATTCTGTCCTCATGCAAAACAATTGAGGCAGAAACCATCCAAAACCTGACAAATTCAATGGACGAGAGAGTTCAGAAGCTCCTTTCGAACAAGGGATCCTATGTGCAAATGTAACATCACCTAGAATAAAGTTTTGAGCTGAAAACTGTTTGATTTCAGTTTGTAATAACCTGCTAATGCTTATAATTTTAAAAATGACCATTTTTTTGTTCTTTATTAAAATGAAAGGGTTGAAAACTCTGCTGTGCATAATAATTTGGAACATGCATTTTGAGTGCAGTTTGAGTGTTTTTTTTTTAAAAAATATACTGTTATCATAGAAAAATATTTAGCGTTGAGAGTCCTCAGTGGTTGATACCTTTTAATGGCTAACTGAAAAGATGGTAACAAATTGCAAGCTTTCGAGACTACTCAGGTCTCTTCATCAGGCATAGACTAATACAACATCTGAAGAATCACATATTTATACACAAAATAGTACAGAAAAAATGCAATAGGTAAGACAAGTGACGTGAAGCAGAATAGTCATTATGGCAGAGGGATGAGCATAAATATTGGAACAGTTCATAGATAAGGAGTGTGAAAGTTTTATTACCCTCTGATTGGGATCTGGTAATGTTTTGTGATGTTTTCACAGGGTATTTGGAGTAAATTCCTTAATTGATGTAATAGGCCATAAATCCATGTGATAGGTTCATTCCAGCATTAAGAGTGTCAAAGGTCACCATCAATTTGTATTCGCAAATTCTTCTTTGTCTCAGAGATGTGACATTGCCTCTGAGTACAAGTATTTTCATATCTAACAAGCTATGATCAGGGGAGCAAAAATGTTTTGCCACAGGTAGATCCATTCTTTTTTCTCTTATTCTGTGGCGATGAGAATTCATCCTTGTTCTCAGTTTTTGCCCGGTCTCCCCCACATACAGACCCCAGTTGGACATTTAGTACATTACTTCTTTACTGTTTCATAGGCAGTTTGTACAAAAACCTTTCAATTGTACTCTAATAGTTATTTGACTGGAAAATTATAATGACTGAAATTCATATAGGTAATTTGGGAAAATCTGAGAAAATATTATTTGCATAATAATTTGGAACACAGTGTTATATATATATATATATATTATATATATATATATATTATATATATACAGGTCCTTCTCAAAAAATTAGCATATAGTGCTAAATTTCATTATTTTCCATAATGTAATGATTAAAATTAAACTTTCATATATTTTAGATTCATTACACACCAACTGAAATTTTTCAGGTCTTTTATTGTTTTAATACTGATTATTTTGGCATACA
>JARQOD010003762.1:0-61432 GCA_033576555.1 Oophaga sylvatica | reverse complement strand
TTCAGATACTGGCTCCTTAGGACAAATAGGTAACGAGGAAAGGTAGAATATAGAATATATTCTATCTAACCCAAAAAAAGCCTCCTAAGGTAGGAATAGTCAGGAAAAATGGGCAACAAACAGACTAAGACCACAAATGATGAACAAGATGTCTATACAATCGTGAAAGAAAGGGTGGTGTAGAAGCAACTAAGAATTTAGGGAAAGTTTGCAAAACTTTTCAGGTAGCAAGGCATGAAAGGTTTAACAGGAAGATATGGGAGGACATTCAGGTTAGAAAAGCGGAGTAATAAGGGATAAAGGATGGCAAGAGCAGGTTGACTCTATGGTCAAATTATCCAAACTAGCAGAAACAGACCATTGGTCTTTTAATAAAGACAATGGGTTATGGGAGAACTCCAGTCAGACAGGGCCCCCATTGTACAAACTGAGAAACAATAAACAAATGAACCCATTGGCACCACCATATCAGCCCAGGTCAGAACCCACACTGTATCCTGATCTTCGGGGTCCGGGTGGATGGACATGTACAAACTGTGGACTCCAGAATCCAGACTGGAGAGACACATGTGCAGGATGTGGAGCACCACAACCACATGTTTATGTTGGCCCAGTGCGTATCCTCAGTCGACCATACAGAGAAGAAGATGGTGCAATCCACCGCGTAGAGTAACTAGATACCATCAGACTAGAACAATATTTTCCATGGACCCCCGCTGAGGGAATGTCCCTATTTCAAATGCACCAGATCCTACAATGCCCACTAAGATTTGCTACGTACATACAACAGATAATACACACCCATAATGGAACATGGTCAGATGGAACAGAATTATGTAGAATGAAAATGACACCAGGGTTGTATCATGAATTGATGACAGTTATAGAACCTCATAGACCTCAACCAGTAGATGGTGAGGATCCAAATACCGCCTGTCAGGACAGAATTTTGTGCAGAGACTACTAGAGTTTATGAGAACCAGCAAAGAATGAGAGGGATTCAGGAACTGTTTCCCAAAAGTCAGGACAGCCAGTAGATGAATACTACCTAGCGGTAGAGAACAGTTACAGAGATGAGGGAATGGATCTTACTAATGAAGGAGTCATTCGACTGATGACTAAAACTTTTATAGAGAATCTAAACCCAAAACTTAGGGAAAAGTTCAAGGCTGCAACTCCTGATTGGAGAACACTAGATGATCCCCAGATAGTCAGACAAAAACTATTAGGGATAGAAATGGATATGCGTGAGGCAGCATCCAAACCCGTCAGAGTGGCGGCAAATAAAAAGTCTGGTTAATAAGAACAACAGATCAAATCAAACTTATGACAAAGGGAATTTGGATAAGAAAACTAATCCATGTCACTACTGTAAGAAACCAGGACATTGGATTAGAGAATGCAGGAAAAAAGCCAGGGATATAGAAAATGGTATTTATGTCCAAAACAATCACAAGAAAAGACAGTACAGGCTTCTGCTCCTGCAGCTAGCGAGTGACTAGACGTAATGCAAACCACTTTGACTGGAAGGCGCCCAATAATTCAAGTAAAAGTAGCAGGAAAGCAATGTCCTTTTTTAATAGATACCGGAGCAACTTCCTCCGTCCTCAATGAAGACGCCCTACCAAATGCTGATTGTTTATCAGATGATGTAACTTAACCGAAGGGTATGATGGAGGAATCAGGCCACTCCCATATAGTATTCCCTTGAAACAAAGATAGGATCTAAAATATTTTTATCAAAATTCCTTTTTGTTAAAGGGGCACCTACTTGTCTTCTAGGTATGGATTTACTAAAACAGACAGGAATGAATATCCAATTTTTGGAAGATGGTAGAGTCCAAATTTTGGTGCCTGATGACCAAGAGTCTCTAGAAAACATTGTAAAAGTCCAAGCCTTAGAGGATGAGAAAGATCCTGCCCCTACCCAAATTATTTTGGATCTTTCTGAGGTACCAGAAAAATTATGGGCACAACATGACACCGATGTAGGACTAATGCCAATAGCTCCTGTAAAAGTCACTCCTGTTCCAGGTGTGACACTACCCCAATTGAGACAGTATCCTATTAGTGCCCAACAAGAACACGCCATAGGAGAACAGATAAAAGATTATCTAGAAACTGGAGTACTGATAGAAGTAAAGTCACAGCTAATACACCGTTGTACCCCGTAAAAAAGAAATCTATTGAGGGGTCAGCTGCTAAGTACCGGATGGTACATGATTTAAGAGAGATAAATAAAATTTTGGAACCTATTACTCCTGTTGTGCCAAATCCACACACGTTGCTATCACAGATTCCAGCAACAGCACGAGTATTTTCTGTCATAGACTTATCAAATGCATTCTTTTCAGTACCATTACACCCAGACTGTTACAAGCTGTTTGCATTTACATTCAAGAATAGACAATTAGCATGGACAAGATTACCACAGGGTATGATACATTCACCTACCTTGTACTCAGAAGCTATGAGATCAGTTCTACAAAATTTTAAACCTACGGATGAGGTTGTAATTCTCCAATATGTTGATGACCTATTGTTATGTGCCCCTGATCAAGAGTCCGCAGACAGCAACACAATAAGGTTGTTAATATTTCTAGCAGACATGGGCTGTAAAGTTAACAAGAGGAAAATACAACTTTGTATGACTACGATAGTATTTCTAGGACACTGCATTTCACAAGGTATTCGGCACCTCACCGCCGACAGACTAAAATCATTAGAGATCTTGTTCCTCCCAAGAACTACAAAACATTAAGAGCATTTTTGGGAATAGTATCACACTGCAGACAATGGGTTATACATGCTAGTCAGCTTATGCAACCTCTATATGATTGTTTAAAAATCGAACCTTTCCAGTTAACTGAATCAGCGCTCATAGCCTTTCAAGACCTCAAGAAAGGTCTCATGTCAGCCCCGGCCCTGGAATCCCAGACTACGCCAAACCATTCCAATTAATGGCTGCAGAAATATCTAATCATGCTACAGGGTACTAACACAGAAACATGAAAATAAACAAAGACCTGTCGCATACTACTCTGCTCAATTAGATAATGTCACCAAAGCTGCACCGTCATGTGTCAAGGTAGTAGCAGCTGTTTCTCTTTTGGTAGAAAAAGCCTCAGACATAGTACTAGACCATGCCTTAATAGTACAAACGACACATGATGTACATGGCATACTGAATCAGGTATTGCCAAAACACATTTCAATGGCTAGACATCTTAGATTACAATGCTCCTTACTAATGCCACCAAACCTCACTTTTCGCCGTATATTGTCTCTAAATTTAGCCACTCTGTTACCATTAGAGACAAAGGGGGGGTGGAAGGAGACTATGAAGATAAAAATTTTTTACAATTTCATGAACAAAATAATGGAATACATGATTGTTTACAGTGTATAGAACAAGAAACACAAGGGTTACCTAATGTACAGGACATACCTCTTGACAATCCAGACTTACAAATGTATATAGATGGTAGCAGTATGCAGATGAAGCTGGTAACTTTCACACAGGTTATGCTGTTGTATCAGACCATGATGTTATTGAAGCTGAACCAATGCAAGCCAGCTGTTCAGCCCAGGAAGCTGAACTATTAGCTCTAATACGAGCATTACAATTAGCAAAAGAAAAAACGCTAATATTTTTACTGATTCTAGATATGCATATGGCATTGTACATGATTTTGGATGCATATGGAGAGCTAGAGGTTACATGACAGCTTCAGGTCAACCAGTAAAACATGGACAAATGATTAAACAAATTCTAGAATCAGCTGCCTTAACTAAACAATAGCAGTAATGAAAGTACCTGCACATGTAAGACTCGACACAGAGATAGCTAGGGGTAATGACCGAGCCGACAAGGCTGCTAAGCAAGCTGCAGTAAAACCTCTGACAACTGACCACACTATTAGTGCAGTATCAGAATTTGACTTAATTACACGGCTCAAAGAAGCCCACCAGCAGGTGAGTAGAGAAGAAAAAGAAGAGTGGCAGAAACAGGGGGCAGAAGAAAAAGAAGGACTATGGAGAAAAGGAGATGAGCTTTGTCTCCCCCGAGCGTGGTACCCTGTTGTGGTCAGTGAAGCCCACGGACCTACACATGTGTCTGCAAACGGTATGATACAGAGGGTCAGACAGAAGTGGTTAGCCCCAGGGTTCGGCCAGGTAGCTCGAGCAAAATGTGGTTCTTGTGAAATCTGTTTAGCCTACAATCCAGGACAGACTATTAAGACCCCCCAGAAGCACCATGTAAGACCACTATATCCGTTCCAGAGACTTCAGATCGATTATATCCAGATGCCTAAGCATGGACACTATGAGTATGTACTGGTATGTGTGGACATGTTTTCGGGGTGGCCGGAGGCTTATCCAGTTCATAGAGCACGGCTAAAATCACTGCAGTAAAAATAGCACATGAACTGGTACCCCGTTATGGTATCCCAGAAGTGATCGAGTCAGATAGAGGTACACATTTCACTGGAGAGATCTTTCAGAATGTAATGAAAATGTTGTGTATAAAGAGTGAACTACACACCCCTTACCACCCACAGAGTTCTGGTAAGGTTGAGAGAATGAACGGGGACACTCAAATTGAAAATACAGAAAGCTATGGCAGAGACACAGAAACCATGACTGAGTGTCTTCCAATAGCATTGTATTCAGTCAGAAACACCCCCAGGGAAAGAGCAAACTCACCCCCCATGAAATATTGTTTGGTAGAGTTGCCAATACAGGATTGTATTTCCCACAGACTTTAATGCTAGAAACTGAGAGTTTAACAGCATATGTACAGAACTTATGTAAACATGTGTCTAAAACACACTCTTTAGTGTTCTCTTCTATTCCAGATCCAGATTCCGTTGAAGGGACACACAAGCTACAACCAGGGGACGAAGTGTATGTAAAAAGACATAACAGAAGGACACTAGAACCCAGATTCGAGGGTCCTTATCAGGTGTTACTAACCACGCCTACTGCATTAAAATTAGAAGGAAAGGCTGCATGGGTGCATGCTAGCCACTGTAAGATAGCAAAATGAGAATTCTTTATCAAATCATTGCGTTGATAGCGATATTGGTAAGCTACACTGTTGCTTGGACACCTGGGACATCCATCCCCAAGGAAAAAGAACTGGAAGAAGGGGAGACCTACTCTTCCCTTTGGAAATGGAAAAGCCATACACAAAATAGGACGCAAAATAACTATACCTGCAGAGCAAACACAGAATGCTTGACCATGACAATAAAAATCACTGGCCCCTGTACAATATTCAGACAGGAGAAGTCTAAAGTATGGTATAACCGATATCTCATACATGTAAAAACGGGTTTTAATATAACCATTAATTCCACAGTAGAAGGGAACAATGTATGTTCATTTGTGAATACCACAGAGATCACTAACCACAATTTTAGGAATTTTGCGATATATTACACCAGCAAGAAGTATCAAAACTCAAACACCACTGTTCTAAATGCCCCTGGGTATTATGTTTGTGGTAACACGTCTGAAATAAAGGGAGGACCTTGGTTTGCCATAGGCATATATGTGTATAACGCAAGTATCCTGCCTCATTTCAGCAACCACTCTCTTATCCCCATCCCGAGCACCTGTGTTAACACTTCTACGATACATCAAAAGGTAAAAGTTCAGTTCAATGTATCTTTTCCACTTATCCCTACGTGTTCAAGGCATAAGAGGGCTTGTATGACACCCTGCTGGGGCAACGGGTACTGGAATGGGAATTATGAATAGCATGCAAATGGAGTCTATGGCCAATAAATGGTCTAGAGCAGGACAGGATATGGCAGAAAGTGTAAAAATTGATGGTAAATGGATTCCAACTTCCTTAAAAGTTAACCGACTTGGATTGCAGATCCCTAATGATATTAATAGTATTTTTAATCAGAGTTTATTCTTAACAGAAAAATCATGGGAAAATATTTCATCATTAATAAATGCAACACAATGTGGTTTCGAAATAATAAATTGGCAAATACAGAAAAACAGAGCACAAGCTGGCCTCATGTCTGGAAACTATTTTGAGTGGGCAAAAATATTTAATATTTCCCAGTCAGATACCTGGTTCACGGTCACTGGGAAAGAGGTCCAGTGTTTAGATTTATGGTGTACGGGTACTTTCACAGCCTTTAAAATCCGCGCTAATAGCACTATGGTAATGTGTAAAATATTTGTAATGCCCATAGTTATACAAGAGGAATTTTGGTACCCAGAAATTAAGGGTACCTATATGGACACTAACAATCAGACACATGATCTCTCAAGCTGTCACGAGACTAACAAAGGTTATGTTTGCGGACAGGGTACTCCCATGTATGAGCCATGTCTATTACAACATCAAACTAATATATGTCCCCTATTACGAGTTCCCCTTAACACAGTGGAAACATTTATGGAACTAGGGCCACAATAATTTGTATAGTGACCAACGATAAAAATACCACAGGACCCCTGCACCTAAATACCCCATATGTTGGATGTATTAAAAATATTACTACTCTAAACTGGAAAGGAAGCACTTATTTCTTTTTACCTGAAATAAACAATGAAATAAGTGAAGGAATGAACTTTGTAAAAATGTTGCCTAACATACCTGTTAGTTTAGACTGTACCAAGCTAAGAGAATTGATTAATAGATCAGAGGAAGTGCATGCTCATATTACTGAGTTTAAACATTCTTTGAACAAACTCCTGGTAAATGCATATATAGACTCAGAAAAATTGATTAATTTAGGGTCTGCAATTCAAAGTGAAACTGAACATCATTGGTATGATATATTTAGTGGATGGTCCCCTACTGCCACACACTTTATTCAAGTTTTTTGTTATCCCCTTGTTATATTAGTATTACTTATATTTGTGTTAACTATGCTAAATATATTCGTGTACCGACGGTGGCAAGGAAGATGAAAAAACTTCAGGAGAAAATTCACTATCAACATATATAAGGAAGAATCAAAGGGGGACTGAGAGGATGGTAGGAGTTATACTTCACCCAAAATTACGATGTAAGACACAGATGAAGTTATTCTTCCCTTATCTGGACATTTGGACTGACGCCCAGAAACTAGATTGTAACTTGTTTTTAGCTGTCTCAGCAACCTTCTATTACTATGAATTATCACTTTTCTAATTATGAAACTTTCTTATCAACATTCCACTGTTATGAATCACTTTGCTGCTTATGGAACAAAGGAATTTTACTGCGCCTGTGCGACAATATCTTATGATTTGTTAGTATAAATAAAGGGATAGCATCCATAGAGCGGGCGCGCTCAGGGGCTTCCCAGTACCTGATTATACACTACGTGTCTGTGTATTTCTTGTTACGGGGATACTCCGACTCCAACAAGGACCCTCCATGGCTGAATGATCCTAACACTTTGAACACCTACATTGCCAAAATCATGTCATTAGAGATGATGCCCTTCCGTTTGGTTGAAAGCGCAGCATCCGAGAGCTCATGGCCTACGCTGTCCCACACTATGACCTACCCAGTCGGCACTTCTTTTTTAGAAAAGCCATCCCTGCCCTCCACCTGCATGTGAAAGACCGCATTGTCCATGCACTCAAACAATCAGTGAGTGGAAAGGTGCACCTCACAACAGATGCATGGGCCAGTAGGCATGGCCAGGGCCGTTACGTGTCCATCACTGCGCACTGGGTTACATAGTTACATAGTTACATAGTTATTAAGGTTGAAGGAAGACTTTAAGTCCATCTAGTTCAACCCATATCCTATCCTAACCTGCCCTAACATGTTGATCCAGAGGAAGGCAAAAAAAAGCCCAAGTGGCAAACAGTAAGCTTCACATTGGGGAAAAAAATTCCTTCCACATACGGCAATCAGACTAGCTCCCTGGATCAGCGCAGTATCTAGGAAACTAGTGAATATAGACTGTAATATTATACTTTTCAAGAAAGGCATCCAGTCCCTTCTTAAATTTTAGTAAGGAATCACTCATTACAACATTAGACGGCAGACAGTTCCATAGTCTCACTGCTCTTACAGTAAAGAATCTGCGTCTGTGATTATGGCTAAACCTTCTTTCCTCCAGACGTAGAGGATGCCCCCTTGTCCCCGTCACAGGTCTAAGAGTAAAAAGATCATTAGAAAGGTCTTTGTACTGTCCCCTCATATATTTATACATTGTAATAAGATCACCCCTAAGCCTTCGTTTTTCCAAACTAAATAACCCCAAGTGTAATAACTAGTGTTGAGCATTCCGATACCGCAAGTATCGGGTATCGGCCGATATTCGCGTTATCGGAATTCCGATACTTAATTCCGATACTTTTTCCATATCGTATACCGGAATCGGAAGTTCCCATAATTCTTTGAGAGGCAATGTGATTTTAGTCAGCCAATGAGGAATCCTACGAAGTGTGGGCACATCCTGTAATGCTGCGGTCATCTTAACTAATGGCATGGCTGTGATTGGCTGCTGAAATGATGTCAGAATGCACTATAAAAGGCGCCGCCGCCATTTTAGCGTCACTGTGCTGTGAACTCAGTAAGGGACAGAACGCTACTCTGCTAACTCTGAGGGACAGTTAGATATTGCGATTTTGTGTACTACTGTGCTTGAGGCAGGCTAGTTTACCAACCGCTGTGTAAAGCTTCATTTTGCCAGTGTTGTTTTAACAGCTCTGTGCAAGGTGTGTGTGTGTGACAGTGCAGGTGACGCTGCAGTTTGCTCTGCATCCACCGCTGTTTGTAGGCATCTGCACGTGTCACTTTTTTTTTTTTTTTTTTTTATTTTATTTAGTGGAATTGGTGCAGCTCCATTATATTAGAAAAAAAATCAAATCTATTAGTGTGACGTGCTTCCATCCGTATACAATACATTGGTTGCAAACACTATAGAACTACACAAAGGAGCTTTTCACAGATAGTGAATAGTTGTGTTTCAGTGTTCACTGCAGTCTGTGAGGTTTTGATTTTTTGAGTGCAGATCACGCTCCAGTTAGTTCTTCAACCACTGCCGGTTGTAGTCTGCTGAGCGTGTGTCACTGCCTCATCCTTCACATTTTTCTCTAATTGGTGCTGCTCCATTTTAGTGGAAAAAAATCTAATCTATTAGTGTGACGCGCTTCCATCCGTATACAATACATTGGTTGCAAACACTATAGAACTACACAAAGGAGCTTTTCACAGATAGTGAATAGTTGTGTTTCAGTGTTCACTGTAGTCTGTGAGCTTTTCATTTTGTGAGTGCAGATTACGCTCCAGTTTGTACTTCAACCACTGCCGGTTGTAGTCTGCTGAGCGTGTGTCACTGCCTCATCCTTCACATTTTTCTCTAATTGGTGCTGCTCCATTTTAGTGGAAAAAAATCTAATCTATTAGTGTGACGCGCTTCCATCCGTATACAATACATTGGTTGCAAACACTATAGAACTACACAAAGGAGCTTTTCACAGATAGTGAATAGTTGTGTTTCAGTGTTCACTGTAGTCTGTGAGCTTTTCATTTTGTGAGTGCAGATTACGCTCCAGTTTGTACTTCAACCACTGCCGGTTGTAGTCTGCTGAGCGTGTGTCACTGCCTCATCCTTCACATTTTTCTCTAATTGGTGCTGCTCCATTTTAGTGGAAAAAAATCTAATCTATTAGTGTGACGCGCTTCCATCCGTATACAATACATTGGTTGCAAACACTATAGAACTACACAAAGGAGCTTTTCACAGATAGTGAATAGTTGTGTTTCAGTGTTCACTGTAGTCTGTGAGCTTTTCATTTTGTGAGTGCAGATTACGCTCCAGTTTGTACTTCAACCACTGCCGGTTGTAGTCTGCTGAGCGTGTGTCACTGCCTCATCCTTCACATTTTTCTCTAATTGGTGCTGCTCCATTTTAGTGGAAAAAAATCTAATCTATTAGTGTGACGCGCTTCCATCCGTATACAATACATTGGTTGCAAACACTATAGAACTACACAAAGGAGCTTTTCACAGATAGTGAATAGTTGTGTTTCAGTGTTCACTGTAGTCTGTGAGCTTTTCATTTTGTGAGTGCAGATTACGCTCCAGTTTGTACTTCAACCACTGCCGGTTGTAGTCTGCTGAGCGTGTGTCACTGCCTCATCCTTCACATTTTTCTCTAATTGGTGCTGCTCCATTTTAGTGGAAAAAAATCTAATCTATTAGTGTGACGCGCTTCCATCCGTATACAATACATTGGTTGCAAACACTATAGAACTACACAAAGGGGCCTTTCACAGATACTGAACAGTTGTCTGCAGGGTTCACTGTAGTCTGTGAGGAATAACCACACTTAGGCCTTAACTTTTCTGACTTTCTTTATCAATCTACCAAGATGAAGAAGTCAGTGAGTAAGGCACGTGGTCGTGGTCGAGGCCGTGGATTTGCAGCAGGGAGAGGACGTGGGGATTCTGTGGCTGCTGCCGCACCCAGTGACACAGCATCCACCAGTTTTCCCCGTGAGCGTTCCTTTATGCGCACTTTTGTAGGAGCTCAGCGTACCCCCCTGCTGCGTGAAGAACAAATTGAAGCCGTTGTTGGTTGGATGGCAGCCAATGCATCGACTTCAATACCTTCCACCTCCTCTCAGGACCACAGCACTGTTGAACAACCATCAGTCTCTTCACCGCCTGCCAAATTGCCCAGGCAGTCAGAGAGCTCTGTACAGGAGCCAGCTGAGTCTCTGCTTCTGTTCTCAGAATCTGTTGGCTTGGAAACAGGGGCCCAGCCAAGCAGCATTCTGGAATGTGAAGAAGAGGCAGTATGCAGTGATGCGCAACAGCTGTGTCTCTCTGAATCTGAAGAGGCGGGTGAGCCAGTGCCGATGGTCAGCACACCGCAGAACGCATCTGATGATGATGAGACTCAGTTGCCAGTTTCTGTTGAGCATGGTGCTGGCCAGACCACCCAACAACAGCAGGTGTTGGAAGAGGGTAGTGGTGGAGATGATGAGGTCCAAGACCCAACATGGCGTGAGGAACAGGAAGGTGGTGGGAGCAGCTCTGAGGAAGAGATTGCACCAACGGTCCAAACAGTAGGGAGAGGTAGGCTGCAGACTCGCTTGCCTGTAGCCTCCAGTTTGGCACCCGTTCGGAGCAGTTCTCTTACAACAGCCAAACCGGGCGCTCCCAGGACTTGCTCTGCGTGGTCCTTTTTTGATACAGTTGCAGATGATATTTGCTATGTCAAATGCAAGCTGTGTAATCAAAAAATTAAAAGAGGTAAAAGTGTCAGTAACCTTAATACAACAAATATGTGGAAACATGTGCGGTCAAAGCACTTTGTTGAGTTACAAAGACACACTGGAGATGTAGGCCAACCTACAGCAGCACCTACATCTTCAGCTCCTGTTGGAGCCTCTTCCTCCAGTTCACACACAGCTGGTAAGGCTTCCTCAAAGGATCGCCATGGAAGAACCTCTGTCACTGTTGTCCAGAGACACAGTGTTATTCCACCCACAGGTGCAAGTTCCCTGTCATCCTCACACACCCAGGCCACAAAACAGCCATCGGTAGCACAGGCATGGGATAAAAGACGGCCATACTCGGCAAACCATCCACGAGCACAGGCTCTGAATGCTGTCATTGCAAAACTCCTGTCCCTTGAAATGCTGTCATTCAGGCTGGGGAGACTGACAGTTTCCGTGAATTAATGGCATTGGCAGTCCCACAATACAATGTGCCCAGCCGATTTTATTTCAGCAGGCAAGCCGTCCCTGGTCTGCAAAAGCATGTTGAGGCAAAAATTAAACATGCGCTACTAAACGCCGTCAGTAGCAAGGTCCACCTGACCACCGATGCGTGGACCAGTACCCATGGCCAGGGACGATACCTTTCACTCACTGCCCATTGGGTGAATGTTGTGGAGCCGGGTACAGATCTTGCGAGTGGCGCTGTACGTGTTCTGCCAACTCCAAGGATTGCCGGAATCAAGTCTGTCCACATTGACTCCTCCTCCTACTCCAGTTCCTCAGAATCATCGCTGCAGGAGCCGTCACGGTCTACCTCCACATGGACCCGTGGACGCTTACCTGATGCGACCGATATGAGCACAGCCGTGGCCAAACGGCAACAGGCCGTTCTGAAATTAATTCCCATGGGGAATCGAAGCCACACAGCGCAGGAGGTCTGGAATGCCATCAAGCAGGAGAGCGACGTGTGGTTTTTGCCAGCGAATCTCCAGCCAGGCTTGGTAGTGTGTGACAATGGCCGAAATCTGGTGGCAGCTCTGGGCCTTGGCAACCTCACTCACATACCATGTCTGGCACATGTGCTCAACTTGGTCGTGCAGAGTTTTTTGAGGGACTATCCGGATCTTGATGCACTGCTGCACAAGGTCCGCCTAGAGTGCGCTCACTTGCGACGTTCCAGCATGGCCAGATCGCGCATTGCAGCTCTGCAACGCAGATTGCGCCTTCCTGAACATCGCATCATATGTGACGTATCCACCAGGTGGAATTCAACGTTACATATGTTGGAGCGGTTGTGTGAGCAGCAGCCAGCAGTTATGGAGTATCAGCTGCATCAGGCGCAATCAACACGCAATTTGCGCCGTCCACACTTCACCATTAATGAGTGGGCCACTATGAAGGACATGTGCCACGTTTTGCGTGCGTTTGATGAGTCAACGCGGATGGCGAGTGCAGATGATGCACTAGTCAGCCTGACTGTCCCCCTTATCTGCCTGCTTCAAAAAACACTGCAAGCAATAAGGGATGAGGTTTTGGAAGAGGTGGAGGATGAGGAGTCCACAATTCCATCACCTTCTGGAAAGTCAGCGCAACGTGGTTCCTCACAAAGGGCTGGGCAGGGCTCACTTTGTGAGGAGGATGAGGAGGAGGAGTCAATGGAGGAGGAAGACATCGCTCCAGAGGGAGGTACACAACGCTCTAGTCAGTATGTAGAGCGAGGGTGGGGTGATGCAGAGCAGGCAGAGATAACGCCTCTTGCAGAGGACAGCGTTTCTTTGCCAGTTGGGAGTCTGCAGCACATGGTTGATTTCATGCTGCAGTGCCTAAGAAACGACCGCCGCATCGCCCACATTCTCACGACGTCTGATTATTGGGTGTACACCCTCCTAGACCCTCGCTACCGGGACAACGTCAAAAGCCTCATCACACCGTTGAACCGGGAGCGTAAAATGCGGGAGTACCAAGACACACTGGTGCAATCCCTAATGTTCTACCTTACTGCCGAGAGCACTGCTGCTGCTACTGCTTTACAAAGCAGCTCTGTGCGTCGAGGCAGTGTAGAGAGCTCTGCAACAAGAGGGAGCACACGCAGTGCCTCTGCACAGGGAAAGACCAGTATGTTCAAAATGTGGCAAAGTTTTGTGGCAGCGCCACAAATGTCTACACCATCCGAGAGGGCTCCAGTCAGCGGGAGGCAACGTATCCGTCAGATGGTGACAGACTACTTGGCTTTGCCTCTCAGTGTACTCCCAGATGGCTCTTCCCCATTCAAGTTTTGGGTCTCTAAGCTGGATACATGGCCAGAGCTTAGCCAGTATGCATTGGAGGTGCTGGCTTGCCCTGCTGCCAGTGTATTATCGGAGCGCGTCTTTAGTGCTGCAGGTGGTGTACTAACAGACCGTCGCATGCGACTATCCTCCGATAATGTAGACCGGCTTACTTTTCTGAAAATGAACAAGGCATGGATCTCGCCAGAATTTGTCTGTCCGTTTTCAGATTAAATAACTGGTTCGCAACGTTATCCATGTCTCCTGTTATGTTCATCTTTCTACCACCTGAACTCTACTCCCTGGGCTCCAACACTGCCAGTTGCTGCTCAGAAGTGTCGTGTCCACAGAACAAAACACAAGCTCTACTGTTAGTGGGGTTCAGTAACGCCAGCTGTTCCCCTGCTGTGTCAACGGCAAGAAGTGTCCTGTTCCCGACACATGGACAGAAAAACACATGACCAACATGCTCCAAATAGGGAAGAGCCGTCACCCTGCTTGTTATGCTGAAAACATGAAATTGTGAAGTTTTGCAGGCCTAGAATGATAAATTTTTAAGAAAAATATGGACAAATAATAATTTGTCATCACAGCGCATATCTGCACATGTCTATTAGAAATGGTAACAAAAAATAAAACATAGTCTACTCTTCACATTTTTAAATTAATGCATAAAAGTACATTTCAGACTTATGAATTAATGCTTTTAAAGGAACTTTATCTGTACCTGTAAGATAATGCACTCAATGGATGTACGAATCATTACATCCTCATCATCATCATCACGAGTTTTATTTATGACAGACATTATAAAATACACATACTGATGCCAACTGTAACTTCAAACACCATATATGAAATGGCCAGCATGTAAACATGGTAATAATGTCCAATAATAAATTATTACATCTAGAAAGTGCATCATGCATACTGACAATAGGTACTTATACCTGCAAGTGCTGTTGAAACAACCACAAGAGATATAAATTAATACTGGTATATAGGTATCACAGTGCATAGTTACTCATGGACAATGTTGATGTAATACTGTATCTCAATTAAGTCAGCGTCAACCATTAGGCTTGTTAGTCTTGTACATTGTTAAAGAGGGAACGTAATTTTTTGGTTTGTCATAGGTGTAGTATTACACATTAAATTATTACTGCTGTATTTTTTTTTGCGTCCCTAGTGCGCAATAACGCAGCCTAACCTCACATTTGATAGTCAGCTAATTGCCACACGCTACCCTACCCTACGCGTGACAGTAGGAAGGTAGTGTTGACGGATAAAGCTTTGCGCAAACAGACATTCTTTTACCCTCTTCAACACTCTACAAGCAAAAAATGCATGATTTCAGCCGCAGACTTTATTGACGTACAGTATAACATCGGCATTACCCATCAGAGGCTGTCCACTGTGTGATACAGACATAGAATATACCTTTGCTATCCGTAGCCTTTGTTTCACCTACACTTGCAGGCACACACTTAAATTGTGACAAACAATGCCTAATGTTTTTTTAAATGGTTATTTTTTATTGTACATTATTGTGTCATCAATCACATTGATGAGTCCATGCTGGACATGTCATACATGCTATAGAAAGTTACGATTTTATGAACTTAAATAATTAAATTGTCTGTGACTGTCACATAAAATTTGCGATGATGATGATGAGTGACTATTACAAAATCCATTGTCTTCACTATGTTATAGTTTAACATTGCGTTCCTTAAGCATTATTCATAAAAAAAAAAATGTACTTTTATTCTTAAATTTACAACACTATATTTTGTTACCAATTTTTTGGGTGTTGTGTTGTTCCATTTATTTTTGGCATGTGCATATATGCGTTTATATTTGTATTTTCTTTATTTTTCCTTCTTGAAATTAGAAAACATGTGTATCTTTGTACCGTGTTAGCCAGTAGATAGAAAAATATTTAGACTTCAGAGTCAGCAGTGGTTCATACCTTTTTATGGATAACTGAAAAGATGGAAACAAATTGCAAGCTTTCAAGGCTACTCACGTCTCTTCATCAGGGAAAGACTAACTAAAAAAATTAAGCATCACATATTTCTATACACAACAGGACACAGGAATATTGCAATAGGTAAGACAAGTAAGTGACGTGTATCAGAACTGTCATTATCTCACAGGGATGAACATAAATATTCGAACAGTTCCTAGATAAGGATAGAAAGTTTGATTGCCCTCTCATTGGCGTATTTTTTGGGGTTTTCATGACCCTGGAAGGGCATAGACGCAGATTCCTTAATTGATATAGAATGACATAAATCCATGTGATCTATTCATTCCATCACTAACAGTGTCAAAGGTCATGATGAGCTTATATTCTGAAACCTTTGTACGTTTCTCATATTTGAAGTTATATTTTAATAACAGTAATTCCATATCCATGATGCTATGACCGGGCATACAAAAGTCTTTTGCCACAGCTAAATTCATTAATTTATCTGTGATTGTGTGGCGCTGATAATTCATCCTTGTTCTCCTTTTTGTTGCCGGTCTCCCCTCACTTGTCCCTCCCTCACTTGTCTTAGCTATTCCTGTGTCCTGTTGTGTGTAGAAATATGTGATTCTTCATTTTTGGCTTTACTCTTAGCCTGATGAAGACACCTGAGTAGTCTCGAAAGCTTTGAATTTGTTACCATATTTTCAGTTAGCCATTAAACGTTATCAACCACAGAGGACTGTCAAGTATAAATATTTTTCTATTCTTGTAATTGAAATTTATCATTTTATTGTTGTAGTAAAACTTCATTTATTCTTGTTTGAAGTACATACATTTGCAATGGCCACGTAACAAGGCAATAACTCAATATTTTATGCCTACACCCTCCTTGACCCTGGGCTCCAACACCGCCAGTTGTTGCTTGGAAGTGCTGTTAGCACAGTCTACACTTGCTCCTGTGTTACTGGGGTTCAGTAATGTCAGCTGTTCCCCTGCTGTGTGAACGGCAAACAGTCCTGCTGCCTCCACCATGTTCTCTTCTCATCCCTGGGTTACAACACCGCCAGTTGTTTCTCGGAAGTGCTGTTAGCACAGTCTACACTTGCTCCTGTGTTACTGGGTTCAGTAATGTCAGCTGTTCCCCTGCTGTGTGAACGGCAAAAAGTCCTGCTGCCTCCACCATGTTCTCTTCTCATCCCTGGGTTACAACACCGCCAGTTGTTTCTCGGAAGTGCTGTTAGCACAGTTAACACTTGCTCCCGTGTTACTGGGGTTCAGTAATGTCAGCTGTTCCCCTGCTGTGTGAACGGCAAAAAGTCCTGCTGCCTCCACCATGTTCTGTTCTCATCCCTGGGTTACAACACCGCCAGTTGTTTCTCGGAAGTGCTGTTAGCACAGTCTACACTTGCTCCTGTGTTACTGGGTTCAGTAATGTCAGCTGTTCCCCTGCTGTGTGTACGGCAAACAGTCCTGCTGCCTCCACCATGTTCTCTTCTCATCCCTGGGTTACAACACCGCCAGTTGTTTCTCGGAAGTGCTGTTAGCACAGTCTACACTTGCTCCTGTGTTACTGGGGTTCAGTAATGTCAGCTGTTCCCCTGCTGTGTGTACGGCAAACAGTCCTGCTGCCTCCACCATGTTCTCTTCTCATCCCTGGGTTACAACACCGCCAGTTGTTTCTCGGAAGTGCTGTTAGCACAGTTAACACTTGCTCCCGTGTTACTGGGGTTCAGTAATGTCAGCTGTTCCCCTGCTGTGTGAACGGCAAAAAGTCCTGCTGCCTCCACCATGTTCTGTTCTCATCCCTGGTTACAACACCGCCAGTTGTTTCTCGGAAGTGCTGTTAGCACAGTCTACACCTTGCTCCTGTGTTACTGGGGTTCAGTAATGTCAGCTGTTCCCCTGCTGTGTGTACGGCAAACAGTCCTGCTGCCTCCACCATGTTCTTTCTCATCCCTGGGTTACAACACCGCCAGTTGTTTCTCGGAAGTGCTGTTAGCACAGTCTACACTTGCTCCTGTGTTACTGGGGTTCAGTAATGTCAGCTGTTCCCCTGCTGTGTGTACGGCAAAAGTCCTGCTGCCTCCACCATGTTCTCTTCTCATCCCTGGGTTACAACACCGCCAGTTGTTTCTCGGAAGTGCTGTTAGCACAGTCTACACTTGCTCCTGTGTTACTGGGGTTCAGTAATGTCCAGCTGTTCCCCTGCTGTGTGTACGGCAAACAGTCCTGCTGCCTCCCACCATGTTCTCTTCTCATCCCTGGGTTACAACACCGCCAGTTGTTTCTCGGAAGTGCTGTTAGCACAGTTAACACTTGCTCCCGTGTTACTGGGGTTCAGTAATGTCAGCTGTTCCCCTGCTGTGTGAACGGCAAAAGTCCTGCTGCCTCCACCATGTTCTGTTCTCATCCCTGGGTTACAACACCGCCAGTTGTTTCTCGGAAGTGCTGTTAGCACAGTCTACACTTGCTCCTGTGTTACTGGGGTTCAGTAATGTCAGCTGTTCCCCTGCTGTGTGTACGGCAAACAGTCCTGCTGCCTCCACCATGTTCTGTTCTCATCCCTGGGTTACAACACCGCCAGTTGTTTCTCGGAAGTGCTGTTAGCACAGTCTACACTTGCTCCTGTGTTACTGGGTTCAGTAATGTCAGCTGTTCCCCTGCTGTGTGAACGGCAAAAGTCCTGCTGCCTCCACCATGTTCTCTTCTCATCCCTGGGTTACAACACCGCCAGTTGTTTCTCGGAAGTGCTGTTAGCACAGTCTACACTTGCTCCTGTGTTACTGGGTTCAGTAATGTCAGCTGTTCCCCTGCTGTGTGAACGGCAAAAAGTCCTGCTGCCTCCACCATGTTCTCTTCTCATCCCTGGGTTACAACACCGCCAGTTGTTTCTCGGAAGTGCTGTTAGCACAGTCTACACTTGCTCCTGTGTTACTGGGGTTCAGTAATGTCAGCTGTTCCCCTGCTGTGTGTACGGCAAACAGTCCTGCTGCCTCCACCATGTTCTGTTCTCATCCCTGGGTTACAACACCGCCAGTTGTTTCTCGGAAGTGCTGTTAGCACAGTCTACACTTGCTCCTGTGTTACTGGGGTTCAGTAATGTCAGCTGTTCCCCTGCTGTGTGTACGGCAAACAGTCCTGCTGCCTCCACCATGTTCTCTTCTCATCCCTGGGTTACAACACCGCCAGTTGTTTCTCGGAAGTGCTGTTAGCACAGTCTACACTTGCTCCCGTGTTACTGGGGTTCAGTAATGTCAGCTGTTCCCCTGCTGTGTGACGGCAAACAGTCCTGCTGCCTCCACCATGTTCTCTTCTCATCCCTGGGTTACAACACCGCCAGTTGTTTCTCGGAAGTGCTGTTAGCACAGTTAACACTTGCTCCCGTGTTACTGGGGTTCAGTAATGTCAGCTGTTCCCCTGCTGTGTGAACGGCAAAAAGTCCTGCTGCCTCCACCATGTTCTGTTCTCATCCCTGGGTTACAACACCGCCAGTTGTTTCTCGGAAGTGCTGTTAGCACAGTCTACACTTGCTCCTGTGTTACTGGGGTTCAGTAATGTCAGCTGTTCCCCTGCTGTGTGTACGGCAAAACAGTCCTGCTGCCTCCACCATGTTCTCTTCTCATCCCTGGGTTACAACACCGCCAGTTGTTTCTCGGAAGTGCTGTTAGCACAGTCTACACTTGCTCCTGTGTTACTGGGGTTCAGTAATGTCAGCTGTTCCCCTGCTGTGTGTACGGCAAACAGTCCTGCTGCCTCCACCATGTTCTCTTCTCATCCCTGGGTTACAACACCGCCAGTTGTTTCTCGGAAGTGCTGTTAGCACAGTCTACACTTGCTCCTGTGTTACTGGGGTTCAGTAATGTCAGCTGTTCCCCTGCTGTGTGAACGGCAAATAGTCCTGCTGCCTCCACCCTGTTCTCTTCTCATCCCTGGGTTACAACACCGCCAGTTGTTTCTCGGAAGTGCTGTTAGCACAGTTAACACTTGCTCCCGTGTTACTGGGGTTCAGTAATGTCAGCTGTTCCCCTGCTGTGTGAACGCAAACAGTCCTGCTGCCTCAACTTTAATTTCCATGGGTACCTTCTGCTACCCATCCGGGTTCCAGTACCGTCAGCTGGTTCTCCGCAGTGCCTTTGGCGTAGGTGCCTCCATGTCGGTATCCGAGTTCCAGCAACGTCTGCTGGTCCTTGGTAGTGCTTTGGAGCACAGGTACCTCCTGCTTAGTAACCGTGTCCCAGTAACGTCAGCTGGTCCTCGGTTGTGCCATTGGCTCTTTTCCTTCTGCTGACCCTCCGGGTTCCAGCACAGTCAGCTGGTCCTCGTTACTTTCATTGGCTCTTGTACCTTCTGCTACTCATCCGGGTTCCAGTACCGTCAGCTGGTTCTCCGCAGTGCCTTTGGCCTAGGTGCCTCCATGTCGGTATCCGAGTTCCAGCAACGTCTGCTGGTCCTTGGTAGTGCTTTGGAGCACAGGTACCTCCTGCTTAGTAACCGTGTCCCAGTAACGTCAGCTGGTCCTCGGTTGTGCCATTGGCTCTTTTCCTTCTGCTGACCCTCCGGGTTCCAGCACAGTCAGCTGGTCCTCGTTACTTTCATTGGCTCTTGTACCTTCTGCTACTCATCCGGGTTCCAGTACCGTCAGCTGGTTCTCCGCAGTGCCTTTGGCCTAGGTGCCTCCATGTCGGTATCCGAGTTCCAGCAACGTCTGCTGGTCCTTGGTAGTGCTTTGGAGCACAGGTACCTCCTGCTTAGTAACCGTGTCCCAGTAACGTCAGCTGGTCCTCGGTTGTGCCATTGGCTCTTTTCCTTCTGCTGACCCTCCGGGTTCCAGCACAGTCAGCTGGTCCTCGTTACTTCCATTGGCTTTTGTACCATCACCAACAGGACAAAGAAGGTTAAGACAAACTACAAGATACAGAACAAGAGACAGAAGAACAATAAGCAGAAGATCAAAAAGCAGAAGAACATTAAGTATAAGACCAAAATGAAGAGCAAAATATATGCTCTAAATTCTAAGCAGAAGAAGACTAAGCAGTGTATGGGGGTGAGTCCGTTCCTCCTCGTGGTGCCCCTGGAAAATGCCTGATGCTGCTGCAGGCTAAACTGAACGCGGACAAATACTGTTGTAATTAAAATCTTTCGTGACAGCAAGAACGGAAGGATGAAAATTCAGAGTTTTACAGATTACAAGTACAGGAATGTCTGTCACAAATAAGAATATGATGAAAAGGATGAATAGGAAGAAGATGAAGAAGTAGAATATGAAGAATAATAACTGTTTAATAAGAACAATATAAGTAATGTTAACAAAAAGATGAATAGCAAGAAGTTTTAGAAGATTAATAAGGTGAAGATGAAGAATAATTTGATGAGAAAGATGATGCTGCTGAAAATTATGAAGGAGAAAGTGTGTGAAAAGTTAAAAAGGTGAAGACCATGGAAGTTGTGAAACAGACATATTTGACAAAATAGAAAAAAGGTTAACAACATTGTCAATTTGTTCGTCAATCCGAACGTATTTCCTAAAAAAAAATAAATAATGCTATTCCATTGGATTGGGTCAAACATCTATGCCTTTAATGTCTCCTCAACCTCCCCCAATACATTCTACATTACTCTTTCTTGTTTTCCTTCATGTACAATTAACCAACAAGGCAAGAATGGGTTTTTTTTAATTTCGATATTTTGTTCCCATAGACTTACATGGGACTTCCGGTATCGGTATCGGGTATCGCCGATATTTTAGTGATATCGGCGATACCATTACGATTCCGATACTTTAGGATATCGGAAAGTATCGCTCAACTCTAGTAATAACCTGTCTTGGTATTGCAGACCCCCCAGTTCTCTAATAACCTTGGTCGCTCTTCTCTGCACCCGCTCCAGTTCAGCTATGTCTTTCTTATACACCGGAGACCAGAACTGCACACAGTATTTCAAGTGTGGTCGCACCAGTGACTTGTATAGAGGTAAAATTATGTTCTCCTCATGAGCATCTATGCCTCTTTTAATGCATCCCATTATTTTATTTGCCTTGGCAGCAGCTGCCTGACATTGGCCACTAAATGTGAGATTGTCGTCCACCCATATACCCAGGTCTTTTTCAGTGACAGTTTTGCCCAGTGTTTTACAATTAAGCACATAATTATACATCTTGTTTGTTCTACCCAGTGCATGACCTTACATTTATCCCCATTAAAGCTCATTTGCCATTTATCAGCCCAAGCTTCTAGTTTACATAAATCCTCCTGTAATATAAAATTGTCCTCCTCTGTATTTATTACCCTGCAGAGTTTAGCGTCATCTGCAAATATTGAAATACTACTCTGTATGCCCCCACAAGGTCATTAATAAATATGTTAAAGAGAAGCGGCCCCAATACTGACCCCTGTGGTACCCCACTGCTAACCGTGACCCAGTCCGAGTGTGCTCCATTAATAACCATCCTTTGTTTTCTATCCATGAGCCAGTTCTTAACCCACTTACACATATTTTCCCCTATCCCCATTGTTCTCATTTTATGTATCAACCTTTTGTGTGGCACTGTATCAAAAGCTTTTGAGAAGTCCATGAACACCACGTCCACTGCATTCCCTTAGTCCAGTCCCGAACTTACCCCTTCATAAAAGCTTATCAGATTAGTCTGCAAGAACGGTCCCTTGTAAACCCATGCTGATACTGTGTCATGAGGCTATTCAGCCTCAGATACTCCAATACAGTATCCCTTAAAAAAAAACCTCCAGGATTTTACCCACATTAGATGTTAAGCTCACTGGCCTATAATTTCCAGGTTCAGTTTTTGCCCCCTTTTTGAATATTGGCACCACATTTGCTATATGCCAGTCCTGTGGTGCAGACCCCGTTATTATGGAATCTTTAAAGATTAAAAATAATGGTCTATTTATGACTGTACTTAATTCCTGCAGTACTCGGGGGTGTATCCCATCCGGGCCCGGGGATTTGTCAACTTTAGTGATTTTTAGACGCCGCCGTACTTCCTGCTGGGTTAAGCAGGTGACATTTAATGGAGAAATTTTTTTTATCACTGATCATGTTATCTGTCATGGGATTTTCTTGTGTAAATACAGTTGAAAAAAAGTCATTTAGCATATTGGCTTTTTCCTCATCCTCATCCACCATTTCACCCAGACTATTTTTAAGGGGACCAACACTATCATTTTTTAGTTTCTTGCTATTTATGTAGTTAAAGAATATTTTGGGATTATTTTTACTTTCTCTGGCAATGAGTCTCTCTGCCTCAATCTTTGCTGTCTTGATTTGCTTTTTACAGAATTTATTCAGTCTTCTGTATTTATTTAATGCCTCTTCACTACCTACTTGCTTTAACTCCCTAAACGCTTTCTTTTTGTCCCTTATTGCACACCTTACAGCTCTATTTAGCCATAGTGGTTTCCTCCTAATTCTAGCATGTTTATTCCCATAGGGTATATACTGTGCACAGGTCCTATTCAGGATGCTAATAAACGTCTCCCATTTTCTTTGTGTATTTTTGTGTCTCAGGATATCGTCCCAGTTTATTGCACTAAGATCATCTCTCATCCGTTGGAAATTTGCCTTCCTGAAATTTAGTGTCCTTGTAACCCCTCGACTACACATCTTATTAAAGGATACATGAAAGCTTATTATTTTGTGATCACTATTACCCAAGTGACCCCCAACCCTTATATTTGATATGCGGTCCGGCCTGTTGGTTAATATTAGATCTAGCAGTGCCCCCCCTCTTGTTGGGTCCTGAACTAGTTGTGAAAGGTAATTGTCTCTCATAGTTGTCAGAAACCTATTACCTTTGCTGGAACTACAGGTTTCTGGTCCCCAATGTATTTCAGGGTAGTTGAAGTCCCCCATAATAATGACTTCTCCTTGAGTTGCTGCTTCATCTACAGTCATGGACAAAAGTTTTGAGAATGACACAAATATTAATTTTTACAAAGTCTACTGCTTCACTTTTTCTAATGGCAATTTGCATATACTCCAGAATGTTATAAAGAGTGATCAGCTTAACAGCAATTACTTGCAAAGTCAATATTTGGCTAGAAAATGAACTTTATCTCCCAAAACACATTTCAACATCATTACAGCCCTGCCTTAAAAGGACCAGCTAACCTCTTTTCAGTGATTGCTCCATTAACACAGGTGTGGGTGTTGATGAGGACATGGCTGGAGATCAATCTGTCATGATTAAGTAAGAATGACACCACTGGACACTTTAAAAGGAGGCTGGTGCTTAGCATCATTGTTTCTCTTCTGTTAACCATGGTTATCTCTAAAGAAACACGTGCAATCATCATTGCAATGCACAAAAATGGCCTAACAGGGAAGAGTATCGCAGCTAGAAAGATTGCACCTCAGTCAACAATCTATCGCATCATCAAGAACTTCAAGGAGAGAGGTTCCATTGTTGCCAAAAAGGCTCCAGGGGCCCAAGAAAGACCAGCAAGCACCAGGACCGTCTCTTAAAAGTGTTTCAGCTGCGGGATCAGTGTTATGTTTAGGTAGCTGAGGAGTGCAGGTAAAAAAGGCAATACACTAGAGCAGTTGGAATCTATGACATTGCAGTACCCTGACTAACCACCACAACTAGAGGCAGCCGTGGAGCGTTCCTACGTTGGTCCTAAACGCCTCGTCACAGCCTGAGAAACTAACTACACCTAAAGATAGAAATAGGAAAGCTATCTGCCCCGGAGCAGAACCCCAAAGATAATAGAAAGCCCCCAAACAAGTAATGGCGGTTAGACAAGAAGAAATACTGACACAGAAAGAAAATAGTATGAGCAAACGCTGGGGCCCAAACTAACTAAATAGAAAAGGATAGGAAGGGTACTTACTGCAATCCCAGAAAACCCTGAAAAGCACCAACTCTACTAATTTCAAAATCACCTGAGATCACACGACCTCTACCACCTAAATTAGTTCTCTGGTGTAACAAAATCAAAACAGCAGCCACTGAAAAAACTGGAAAAAGCAAAAGTACAAACATCAGTGGCTGAACCAAACTGAGAGGGCAAAAGCCCCCGGAGGGACCCAGAAGGCCCCCACAGAAGTGCAGGACAAAATGCAAAAATATAGCACAAAAACAAAAAGAAGAAAATGTCTTATCTGTTAGCAGGAGATGCAGACACGACACAGCAGGCTACAAGGGAAACAGGAATGAAGGATTCAGACCAGAACAATTGATCACCGGCAACCCTGATGGGAAGGTGACTCCCTTATATAAGACCAGTCAGTAACACCTG
Organism: Oophaga sylvatica; assembly: GCA_033576555.1. Classification (NCBI taxonomy): domain Eukaryota; kingdom Metazoa; phylum Chordata; class Amphibia; order Anura; family Dendrobatidae; genus Oophaga; species Oophaga sylvatica. The sequence goes on along the minus strand of JARQOD010003762.1, from coordinate 36,732 downwards.
ATTCCCAGTCCTCACAATCTTAACTGAACAGACCAGTACCGCTTGTAACCACCAGAGGGAGTCTCTGCTCAGAACTCATCTCAAACCCATTCACAACAGTACCCCCCCCTTGAGGAGGGGTCACCGAACCCTCATTTGAGCAACCAGGTCGGTCAGGATGAGTTTTATGATACGCACGGATGAGTCTCCTAGCATGGATGTCCGAAGCAAACACCCAAGAATTGTCTTCCTGACCATAACCTCTCCACTTAACCAAATACTGGAGTTTCCGTCTAGAAAAACGAGAATCTAATATTTTCTCAACCACATACTCCAGATTGCCCTCAACCAAAACAGGGTCAGGAGGCACAGCAGCAGGAACCACTGGCTCAACAAACCTCTTCAACAAGGACTTGTGGAACACGTTATGGATCTTAAATGTCCCTGGAAGAAGCAAACGAAAAGAAACAGGATTAAGAATCTCAATGATCTTATAAGGTCCAATGAACCTAGGCTTAAATTTAGGAGATGCTACTCTCATAGGAATATTCTTTGAGGACAACCAGACCAAGTCCCCCACTTTAAACCGAGGACCATCAGTCCTATGCCGGTTAGCAAACCGCTGGGCCTTCTCCTGAGAGAGGGACAACCTCTCCACTACCTGGTCCCAAATCTGTTGCATACGCTCCACAACAGAGTCAACACCTGGACAGACAGAAGCCTCCGTCTGTCCTGAAGAAAATCGAGGGTGAAACCCAGAATTACAGAAAAACGGAGACATCAAAGTGGCAGAGCTAGCCCTATTATTAAGAGCAAACTCAGCCAAAGGTAAAAAAGAGACCCAGTCATCCTGATCAGCAGACACAAAGCATCTAAGATAAGTCTCCAATGTCTGGTTTGTTCTCTCAGTTTGACCATTGGTCTGAGGATGAAATGCCGAGGAGAAAGACAATTGAACACCCAGTTTAGAACAAAAAGTCCTCCAAAATCTGGAAACAAACTGGACTCCTCTGTCAGACACAATGTTCTCAGGAATGCCGTGTAAACGAACCACGTGCTGAAGGAACAACGGCACCAATTCAGAGGAGGAAGGCAACTTAGGTAATGGCACAAGATGTATCATTTTGGAAAACCTATCACAAATTACCCAGATGGTGGTCATTCTCTGAGAAACAGGAAGGTCGGAAATGAAATCCATAGAGATATGGGTCCATGGTCTCTTGGGCACAGGCAATGGCATCAACAAACCACTAGAGCGAGAGCAAGGCTTGGAGCGAGAGCAAGTCCCGCAGGACTGCACAAATTCCCTGACATCACGAGACAAGGTAGGCCACCAAAAGGACCGACTAACCAAGTCTCTGGTACCAAAAATTCCGGGATGCCCAGCCAATGTGGAACAATGAATCTCAGACATCACACTCCTTTTCCACTGGTCCGGGACAAACAATTTTCCAACAGGGCAGCACTCGGGCCTATCCTCCTGACACCCCTCCAGAGCAAGTCTCAAATTGGGCGAGATGGCGGAAAGAACTACACCCTCTTTCAAAATAACAGAAGGATCAGATAACTCAGGAGAGTCTGCAAGGAAACTCCTCGAGAGGGCATCCGCCTTAACATTCTTAGTGCCAGGAAGAAAAGAAACCACAAAATTAAAACGTGTGAAAAGCAAGGCCCACCTGGCCTGCCTAGGATTGAGTCGCTTGGCAGATTCCAGATAGACCAGATTCTTATGGTCCGTAAGGACCACCACCTGATGTTTGGCTCCCTGCAGCCAATGTCTCCACTCTTCAAAAGCCCACTTCATGGCCAATAACTCCCGATTACCCACGTCATAATTACGTTCAGTAGGAGAAAATTTTCGAGAGAAAAAGGCACAAGGGTTACTTTTAGAGGTCTCTGGATCTTTTTGGGACAAAACGGCACCTGCCCCAATTTCAGAGGCATCAACCTCCACCTGAAATGGCAGAGAAACATCAGGCTGCCGTAGAACAGGAGCAGAAGTGAATCTCTGCTTAAGTTCCTGAAACGCAGAGACTGCCTCAGGAGGCCAATTCACCACATCAGAACCCTTTCTGGTCAAATCAGTTAATGGTTTAACAATAACCGAGAAATTACCAATAAATTTACGATAAAAATTGGCAAAACCCAAAAATCTCTGAAGAGCCTTTAATGAAGTAGGTTGGACCCAATCACAGATGGCCTGAACCTTGACCGGGTCCATTTCAATAACAGATGGGGACAAAATGAATCCCAGAAATGAGATCCTCTGTACGCCAAAAAGACACTTTGATCCCTTCACATACAGAGCATTCTCTCTCAAAATCTGGAACACAGTTCGAACATGTTTCACATGAGAGTCCCAGTCATTAGAAAAAATCAAGATATCATCCAAATAAACAATCAGAAATTTGTCCACAAAATCCCTGAAAATGTTATTCATGAAGGACTGGAAGACGGAAGGAGCATTAGTGAGCCCAAAGGGCATCACTAGGTAACTCAAAATGCCCTTCAGGGGTATTGAATGCTGTCTTCCATTCATCCCCGTGCTTAATGCGAATAAGGTTATACGCCCCCCTGAGGTCAAGCTTGGTAAACCAAGTAGCGTTTTTCACCCTGGAATACAGGTCAGAAATCAAGGGTAACGGGTATTGATATTTCACAGTAATATTGTTCAAGAGACGATAATCAATACACGGCCTTAATGAACCATCTTTTTTGGCCACAAAGAAAAAACCGGCACCTAAGGGTGAAGAGGATGGTCTGATATGACCCTTCTCCAATGATTCCTTGATATAAGACCGCATAGCGTCATGTTCAGGTACAGACAAGTTAAAAAGGCGACCTTTAGGGAATTTACTACCCGGCACTAATTCAATAGCGCAGTCATAGCTCCTATGGGGAGGCAAGGATGCAGATTTACTTTTGCTAAACACATCAGAAAAATCAATCAAAAAGTCAGGAACATCCTGAGCCTGGGGGAGGCAGAAAAAACAGGAGTGTTGGTATTAACACATTGGCAGCCCCAACTGGTTACAGACACAGATTTCCAATCCAAAACAGGATTATGAGACTGTAACCAAGGGAAACCCAGCACGATAATGTCATGCAGATTATACAGAACCAAAAATTTGCAGCACTCCTGGTGATCAGGTTCAACCCTCATTATCACCTGAGTAGAAAACTGGGGTTTATTCTCAGCCAAAGGGGTAGAATTGATCCCCAGTAGGGGAATAGACTTCTGTAGGGGTATCAAGGGAAACCCACAACGTTTAGCAAAATCATAATCCATCAGGTTAATAGCTGCTCCAGAATCAACGAAAGCCTGAGCAGAAAATGAGGACAGAGAGCATATCAGAGTGACAGTTAACAAAAACTTAGTCTGAACACTACCCAAGACAACCGAGCGTGCAAAACGTCTTCCCCGCTTAGGGCAGACTGAAATAGCATGAGAGGCATCACCACAGTAGAAACATAACCCATTGCGCTTTCGAAACTCATGACGCTGTGCCCCAGACACCACTCTATCACACTGCATGGGTTCAGAAGCTGGTTCACAAGGCAACACCATTCCACGCATACTTCTCCGCTCACGCAAACGTCTGTCAATTTGAATCGCTAATGACATAGAATCATTGAGACCAGAGGGGACAGGGAATCCCACCATAACATCCTTTACATTATCTGACAGACCCTTCCGGAAAAGGGCTGCCAAAGCGTCGTCATTCCATTTGGTCAGGACTGCCCACCTACGGAATCTCTGACAGTATAACTCAGCGTCATAAGGCCCCTGATTTAATGCCAACAAGGCTTTTTCAGCTTGATCAGTGACATTAGGCTCATCGTACAATAACCCCAAAGCCTGAAAAAATGCATCAACATCACTCAAAACAGGATCCCCAGGTGTCAGGGAAAAAGCCCAATCCTGAGGATCGCCGCGCAGGAGAGAGATGATAATTTGAACCTGCTGCGCTGCGTTCCCTGAGGACTTATATTTTAAGGCAAAAAACAATTTACAATTATTTTTGAAATTCTGAAACTTAGCTCGATCCCCCAAAAACAAATCTGGCATGGGGATCCTAGGTTCCACAACAGGCAACCTAGCAAGATATGCAGCAATACTCTGAACCTCAGTGGCAAGCTGATCCACACGGCCAGACAACTGTGCAAACTCCATTGAGAGAAAAGATCCTCCCCAGCACCCAGAGATACAGAGGGAAAAAAAAATGCAACAAACAGAAAAATATCTCTGACAACTCTGACAACCTTTTTTTCTTTCACAATATTTTTTCCCTTCTGTGAGTACCATACAATTTTCAATTTTTATGGCCGGTGATACTGTTATGTTTAGGTAGCTGAGGAGTGCAGGTAAAAAAGGCAATACACCAGAGCAGTTGGAATCTATGAGATTGCAGTACCCTGACTAACCACCACAACTAGAGGCAGCCGTGGAGCGTTCCTACGTTGGTCCTAGACGCCTCGTCACAGCCTGAGAAACTAACTACACCTAAAGATAGAAATAGGAAAGCTATCTGCCCCGGAGCAGAACCCCAAAGATAATAGAAAGCCCCCAAACAAGTAATGGCGGTTAGACAAGAAGAAATACTGACACAGAAAGAAAATAGTATGAGCAAACGCTGGGGCCCAAACTAACTAAATAGAAAAGGATAGGAAGGGTACTTACTGCAATCCCAGAAAACCCTGAAAAGCACCAACTCTACTAATTTCAAAATCACCTGAGATCACACGACCTCTACCACCTAAATTAGTTCTCTGGTGTAACAAAATCAAAACAGCAGCCACTGAAAAAACTGGAAAAAGCAAAAGTACAAACATCAGTGGCTGAACCAAACTGAGAGGGCAAAAGCCCCCGGAGGGACCCAGAAGGCCCCCACAGAAGTGCAGGACAAAATGCAAAAATATAGCACAAAAACAAAAAGAAGAAAATGTCTTATCTGTTAGCAGGAGATGCAGACACGACACAGCAGGCTACAAGGGAAACAGGAATGAAGGATTCAGACCAGAACAATTGATCACCGGCAACCCTTATGGGAAGGTGACTCCCTTATATAAGACCAGTCAGTAACACCTGATTCCCAGTCCTCACAATCTTCACTGAACAGACCAGTACCGCTTGTAACCACCAAAGGGAGTCTCTGCTCAGAACTCATCTCAAACCCATTCACAACAGATCAGGCTACCAGCAGTGCAGAGCTTGCTCAGGAATGGCAGCAGGCAGGTGTGAGTGCATCTGCACGCACTGTGAGGCGGAGACTCTTGGAGCAAGGTCTGGTCTCAAGGAGGGCAGCAAAGAAGCCACTTCTCTCCAGAAAAAACATCATGGACAGACTGATATTCTGCAAAAGGTACAGGCAGTGGACTGCTGAGGACTGGGGTAAAGTGATTTTCTCTGATGAATCCCCTTTTCGATTGTTTGGGACATCAGGATCTCGCCTCATTCGGAGAAGATAAGGTGAGCGCTACCACCAGTCTTGTCTCATGCCAACTGTTAAGCATCCTGAAACCATTCATGTGTGGGGTTGCTTCTCAGCCAAGGGAATCGGCTTTCTCACAGTCTTGCCTAAAAACACAGCCATGAATAAAGAATGGTACCAGAATGTCCTCCAAGAGCAACTTCTCCCAACCCTCCAAGAACAGTTTGGCCATCAACAATGCCTTTTCCAGCATGATGGAGCACCTTGCCATAAAGCAAAGGTGATAACTAAATGGCTCAGGGAACAAAACATAGAGATTTTGGGTCCATGGCCTGGAAACTCCCCAGATCTTAATCCCATTGAGAACTTGTGATCAAGAGACAGGTGGACAAACAAAAACCTAAAAATTCTGACAAAATGAAAGCATTGATTGTGCAAGAATGGACTGCTATCAGTCAGGATTTGGTCCAGAAGTTGATTGAGAGCATGCCAGGGAGAATTGCAGAGGTCCTGAAGAAGAAGGGTCAACACTGCAAATATTGACTTGCTGCATTAACTCATTCTAACTGTCAATATAAGCTTTTGTTACTCATATGTTTGCAATTATATTTCTGTCTGTGATAAAAACATCTGTCAAACACACATAAAAACCAGAGGGCAGCAGATCATGTGAAAATATAATATTTGTGTCATTCTCAAAACTTTTGGCCATGACTGTATTTGCTTTACGAGGATATTCTATTTTGCTTCCATTATTTTAGGAGACTTATAACAAACCCCTATCAGTAATTTATTATTATTTTTCCCCCTCCCCTAATCTCCACCCACAGAGACTCTACATCTTCATTAGATTCACAGATATCACGCAGGATGGGTTTTAAGGATGATTTTACATATAAACACACACCCCCACCTCGCTTATTTTTACGGTCATTTCTAAACAGACTATAGCCCTGTAAATTAACCAATGTAAGAACGCTAACCAGCTCACCGGTTTGTAGAAGCACGGATCCTCCGCTTGATCAAACGTGAAGATACATGAGAAAATGAAGGAAAAAGGGATCCAGCTTCAATAAAATCTTCATCTTTATTGATTCATAAAAACATGAATAATGGCATGCTCCTGGACAAGCTCAGGACAAGGCTACGCGTTTCGATCACAGGGATCTTTATCACAGCTGACATATTCAGACAAGGGCACATATTTAAGACAAAGGAAGACCAATCACGATCAGAAAAAATGTCATGTGATTTTTGACAAGTCCTTTAACAATTTTCACATAACGAATAAAGAAAAAAAAAAAAACAAAAAAAAAAAAAAACACAATATTTGCACAAATAAAATCAATGCAAAGAAATAAAATTAATAATGGAACATCAATTCGTTTCTTTTGTTGAGACCAAATGGATGTCTGGTATGTAGATTAAAGATCCAGAAAGCTTCACGTGTGAGGAGTCGCTGACGTGCATCTCCACCTCGGGCAGACAGGTTAACACTTTCAATACCTGTGACTTGGAAGGAAGAAACATTGCGAGCATGCTGAAAAATAAAATGTTTAGCAGCAGCAGAAATATTGCGATTCGAAGAAACATTCTTTATATCCTGCAAATGTTCAGCGATCCTGATTTTTAGTTTCCTAGTAGTGCAGCCTATATAAGATAAATTGCAAGTAGTGCACATAATTTTATATACCACATAGCATGAATTACAATTGATATATTTGTTAATGGTATAAATCGCAGTGCTGTCATTATTTTCAAAGGTTTTCGTTACACAAACATATTTGCAAAGTGCACATCTATTGTGGCCACATTTATAAAAACCTTTATGTTCTAACCACGATGTTTTATGAGAAGAGAAATTATTACTGAACATGCTTGGAGAAACTTTGTTACCAATAGATGGCGCTTTCCTTGAAACAACATTAATACCTGATGAAAGAATGTCAGCAAGAGAGGGATCTTCATATAAAATAGGCAGCGATCTCAAAATGATTTTTTTGATGTCCCCAAATTGAGGACTATATTGAGCACAAAAATATGGTTTCACTGCAAGATCATTTTTTTGTTGTCGCCCTCCACTAATGAGATCCTCTCTGTTTTTATTACTTACAATTGTTCGTGCTCTTTTTAATGACCATTTAGGATAATTTCTGTTTTTTAATTTTGTATCCACACAATTAAATTCCGTTTCCAAAGCTGTAGGATCGCTGCAGTTTCTCAAAATTCTGGTATATTCACCCAAAGGAATCGATTTAATAGTATGTTTGGGGTGACTGCTTGCTGCATGCAAGATAGAATTACCAGCACAAGGTTTGCTGAACGTTTTAGTAATAATAACAGAGTCATGTACCCCATATAAATCAAGATCCAAAAAAGAAATTTTGTTATGATGAAATTTATGAGTAAAATGTATGTTGAATGAATTAGAATTGATATAATCAATAAATCCGGATATGGCAGGTACATCACCACTCCAAATGATGAGTAAATCATCAATATATCTACCATACCAAGCAATCGAGTCAATAAATGGATTAGTGCTGAAAAAATAAAAAATATTCCCAATATGACATAACAAGATTAGCTAGGGATGGCGCGAATTTCGCACCCATCGCCACGCCAGATTTTTGTAAAAAAAATTTATTGTCAAATGAGAAAAAATTGTGGGTTAATAAAAATTGAATAACTTGTAAAATATAATTAATGAGATCCTGGGAATAATTACTGAATTTCGTTAAGACAAACTGCAGCGCTGTCATGGCAACATTGTAAGGTATACAGGTATATAAAGAAGTCACATCACAACATAACCAAGTATTTCTTTAGACCAGATTTTCTTGGAAAACATTCTCAGCACTTCTTTAGAATCTTTAATATAACCAGGAGTGATTTGTACTAGTGGTTGAAGTAGTGAGTCAACCCATTCACCCAGATGTTCATTTAAAGATCCAATCCCTGAGACAATAGGTCTCATGGGGGGGATTTTCATATCCTTGTGAATTTTTGGGAGACCATGCATGATAGGGATAATAGGATGAGACACTGTGAGATAATCAATTTGTTTTTTGGTTAAAATGCCAAGGCTGAAACCCTCATTGATAATTTGGATAATCTCACTTTTAAATTTATCAGTGGGATTTGTATGGAGTTTTTCATATACATCACTGTCAGACAAGAGAGACATAATTTGAGAATGATAATCCTCTTTATTCAGGATAACTACCATGCCACCCTTGTCCGACATTTTAATTATTATATCTGACATACTTTTGATCTCATCTAATGCAGTTTTCTGGGCTTTTGTTAAATTGGAATGATTTCTGCTGCTGCCCATTTTAACCCTATCATGAAGGATTTTTAAATCCCTCTCTATCACCTCCTGGTATTTAGTCATGCAATCAGGCCTGGATTGAATGGGATAAAAAGAGGATTTTTGTTTTAAACACAGGTGCATGAATGGTATCAGATTCATTATCATAGGAATGAGTAGACAAACTAAACAAAGTGTTGAGAGATACCTGTTCTCTGAAAGACAAGTCAGTAAATTCATTATTATATGTCAGCGACTCCTGCAAAGGGGTCTCATCAGAATGATTTAAAAAATGCTTTTTGATGGTAAGGTCTCGCATAAACTTATTGACGTCCAAAATAGTAGAAAAAAGATTGAAATTCTGATCGGGCACAAAATTCAGACCTAAGGACAAAACATCTAATTGCGTTTTGGTAAAGTCTCGTGCAGATAAATTCAAGACATTATCATGGTTTATTATTTGCGATAATTCTTCCTGCGGCGTGTAATCATGACATGATCTTTGTCGGTGTTTTCTGCCACCCCGCCTTTTACGTTTTTTGAATGACGAAAAACTTTGTGGTGTGAACACTGTCATTAGAGGAAACACTCAGATTATTGTCAGATGAATCCAACTCAGAGGATGTAAAACAGACATGTGGTTTAGATACCGTTCATTGAGAGCATGGTTGCGTTTTAAAATAGATTTAGGAGTTCTATGACCCCGCTCCCAATGGCCCCAGTCATAGACTTTCTTGGTTGAATAGTCTCTTAGATCACGAGAAAATTTTCTTTTTTTCCGGTCCATGATATCCTTTTCTAGGCTAGAGACATTATCTTGCATTTTAGCCACAAGTGAGTCATACTGAGTCAACGATTTAAATTCAGTGAGCGCAGTATCTGCATCATTCATTTGTTTCTGAATATCCTCCAATTTATTACTCTCATATTTGACTATGAGTTGCATTAGTTTGGAAGAACAATTACTGAGTATCTGATTCCACTCTTCAATGAAAATGTCAGAAAAAATTGTAGTGGGGATTTTTTTAATACGAAGCCCCCTTGGAATCATATCCTTAGCTAGATAATTTTGGAGGGTAGTATGATCCCACCACAACTTTGTTTCTTGAAGCAAAAGTTTTTCCATTTTGTTGATATTTTCATTCAGATCAGGCATGTCTGGAATTTCGTTAATATCACCAGAAAACACTTGTGCCGCTTTGACAGATCTGTCTTGAACAAAAATAGATGCCATAATAAAGCTGGTGCCTGAGCTTAATGACTGAGTCCACTTTCAAAATACTTGAAAATATTGAGCATGAAACCGGGGGCACGGTAATCAAAAGTACAAATATAAGAACGCTAACCAGCTCACCGGTTTGTAGAAGCACGGATCCTCCGCTTGATCAAACGTGAAGATACATAGAAAATGAAGGAAAAAGGGATCCAGCTTCAATAAAATCTTCATCTTTATTGATTCATAAAAACATGAATAATGGCATGCTCCTGGACAAGCTCAGGACAAGGCTACGCGTTTCGATCACAGGGATCTTTATCACAGCTGACATATTCAGACAAGGCACATATTTAAGACAAAGGAAGACCAATCACGATCAGAAAAAATGTCATGTGATTTTTGACAAGTCCTTTAACAATTTTCACATAACGAATAAAGAAAAAAAAAAAAAAAACAATATTTGCACAAATAAAATCAATGCAAAGAAATAAAATTAATAATGGAACATCAATTCGTTTCTTTTGTTGAGACCAAATGGATGTCTGGTATGTAGATTAAAGATCCAGAAAGCTTCACGTGTGAGGAGTCGCTGACGTGCATCTCCACCTCGGGCAGACAGGTTAACACTTTCAATACCTGTGACTTGGAAGGAAGAAACATTGCGAGCATGCTGAAAAATAAAATGTTTAGCAGCAGCAGAAATATTGCGATTCGAAGAAACATTCTTTACATCCTGCAAATGTTCAGCGATCCTGATTTTTAGTTTCCTAGTAGTGCAGCCTATATAAGATAAATTGCAAGTAGTGCACATAATTTTATATACCACATAGCATGAATTACAATTGATATATTTGTTAATGGTATAAATCGCAGTGCTGTCATTATTTTCAAAGGTTTTCGTTACACAAACATATTTGCAAAGTGCACATCTATTGTGGCCACATTTATAAAAACCTTTATGTTCTAACCACGATGTTTTATGAGAAGAGAAATTATTACTGAACATGCTTGGAGAAACTTTGTTACCAATAGATGGCGCTTTCCTTGAAACAACATTAATACCTGATGAAAGAATGTCAGCAAGAGAGGGATCTTCATATAAAATAGGCAGCGATCTCAAAATGATTTTTTGATGTCCCCAAATTGAGGACTATATTGAGCACAAAAATATGGTTTCACTGCAAGATCATTTTTTTGTTGTCGCCCTCCACTAATGAGATCCTCTCTGTTTTTATTACTTACAATTGTTCGTGCTCTTTTTAATGACCATTTAGGATAATTTCTGTTTTTTAATTTTGTATCCACACAATTAAATTCCGTTTCCAAAGCTGTAGGATCGCTGCAGTTTCTCAAAATTCTGGTATATTCACCCAAAGGAATCGATTTAATAGTATGTTTGGGGTGACTGCTTGCTGCATGCAAGATAGAATTACCAGCACAAGGTTTGCTGAACGTTTTAGTAATAATAACAGAGTCATGTACCCCATATAAATCAAGATCCAAAAAAGAAATTTTGTTATGATGAAATTTATGAGTAAAATGTATGTTGAATGAATTAGAATTGATATAATCAATAAATCCGGATATGGCAGGTACATCACCACTCCAAATGATGAGTAAATCATCAATATATCTACCATACCAAGCAATCGAGTCAATAAATGGATTAGTAGCTGAAAAAATAAAAAAATATTCCCAATATGACATAACAAGATTAGCTAGGGATGGCGCGAATTTCGCACCCATCGCCACGCCAGATTTTTGTAAAAAAAATTTATTGTCAAATGAGAAAAAATTGTGGGTTAATAAAAATTGAATAACTTGTAAAATATAATTAATGAGATCCTGGGAATAATTACTGAATTTCGTTAAGACAAACTGCAGCGCTGTCATGGCAACATTGTAAGGTATACAGGTATATAAAGAAGTCACATCACAACATAACCAAGTATTTTCTTTAGACCAGATTTTCTTGGAAAACATTCTCAGCACTTCTTTAGAATCTTTAATATAACCAGGAGTGATTTGTACTAGTGGTTGAAGTAGTGAGTCAACCCATTCACCCAGATGTTCATTTAAAGATCCAATCCCTGAGACAATAGGTCTCATGGGGGGGATTTTCATATCCTTGTGAATTTTTGGGAGACCATGCATGATAGGGATAATAGGATGAGACACTGTGAGATAATCAGTTTGTTTTTTGGTTAAAATGCCAAGGCTGAAACCCTCATTGATAATTTGGATAATCTCACTTTTAAATTTATCAGTGGGATTTGTATGGAGTTTTTCATATACATCACTGTCAGACAAGAGAGACATAATTTGAGAATGATAATCCTCTTTATTCAGATAACTACCATGCCACCTTGTCCGACATTTTAATTATTATATCTGACATACTTTTGATCTCATCTAATGCAGTTTTCTGGGCTTTTGTAAATTGGAATGATTTCTGCGTGATTTTACCAATGAAGATTTTTAAATCCCTCCTATTCACCCTATTTAGTCATAATCAGCCTGGTTAATGGGATAAAAAGTGTGGATTTTTGTTTTCACAAGAAGATCGGATTCTAAAGAATACGTAGGCAACTTAGTGTTGATGATGACTTTCTCTAAACACTGTCATAACATTCAATTATGCATGCAGCGCCTGCAGTTGTCTTAACAGAAATTTAAAAAATCTTTAATTATATTTTACAAGTTATTCAATTTTTATTAACCCACAATTTTTTCTCATTTGACAATAAATTTTTTTTACAAAAATCTGGCGTGGCGATGGGTGCGAAATTCGCGCCATCCCTAGCTAATCTTGTTATGTCATATTGGGAATATTTTTTTATTTTTTCAGCTACTAATCCATTTATTGACTCGATTGCTTGGTATGGTAGATATATTGATGATTTACTCATCATTTGGAGTGGTGATGTACCTGCCATATCCGGATTTATTGATTATATCAATTCTAATTCATTCAACATACATTTTACTCATAAATTTCATCATAACAAAATTTCTTTTTTGGATCTTGATTTATATGGGGTACATGACTCTGTTATTATTACTAAAACGTTCAGCAAACCTTGTGCTGGTATTCTATCTTGCATGCAGCAAGCAGTCACCCCAAACATACTATTAAATCGATTCCTTTGGGTGAATATACCAGAATTTTGAGAAACTGCAGCGATCCTACAGCTTTGGAAACGGAATTTAATTGTGTGGATACAAAATTAAAAAACAGAAATTATCCTAAATGGTCATTAAAAAGAGCACGAACAATTGTAAGTAATAAAAACAGAGAGGATCTCATTAGTGGAGGGCGACAACAAAAAATGATCTTGCAGTGAAACCATATTTTTGTGCTCAATATAGTCCTCAATTTGGGGACATCAAAAAATCATTTTGAGATCGCTGCCTATTTTATATGAAGATCCCTCTCTTGCTGACATTCTTTCATCAGGTATTAATGTTGTTTCAAGGAAAGCGCCATCTATTGGTAACAAAGTTTCTCCAAGCATGTTCAGTAATAATTTCTCTTCTCATAAAACATCGTGGTTAGAACATAAAGGTTTTTATAAATGTGGCCACAATAGATGTGCACTTTGCAAATATGTTTGTGTAACGAAAACCTTTGAAAATAATGACAGCACTGCGATTTATACCATTAACAAATATATCAATTGTAATTCATGCTATGTGGTATATAAAATTGCGTGCACTACTTGCAATTTATCTTATATAGGCTGCACTACTAGAAACTAAAAATCAGGATCGCTGAACATTTGCAGGATGTAAAGAATGTTTCTTCGAATCGCAATATTTCTGCTGCTGCTAAACATTTTATTTTTCACCATGCTCGCAATGTTTCTTCCTTCCAAGTCACAGGTATTGAAAGTGTTAACCTGTCTTCCCGAGGTGGAGATGCACGTCAGCGACTCCTCACACGTGAAGCTTTCTGGATCTTTAATCTACATACCAGACATCCATTTGGTCTCAACAAAAGAAACGAATTGATGTTCCATTATTAATTTTATTTCTTTGCATTGATTTTATTTGTGCAAATATTGTGGTTTTTTTTTTTTTTTTTTTTTTTTTTCTTTATTCGTTATGTGAAAATTGTTAAAGGACTTGTCAAAAATCACATGACATTTTTTCTGATCGTGATTGGTCTTCCTTTGTCTTAAATATGTGCCTTGTCTGAATATGTCAGCTGTGATAAAGATCCCTGTGATCGAAACGCGTAGCCTTGTCCTGAGCTTGTCCAGGAGCATGCCATTATTCATGTTTTTATGAATCAATAAAGATGAAGATTTTATTGAAGCTGGATCCCTTTTTCCTTCATTTTCTCATGTATCTTCACGTTTGATCAAGCGGAGGATCCGTGCTTCTACAAACCGGTGAGCTGGTTAGCGTTCTTAATTTGTACTTTTGATTACCGTGCCCCCGGTTTCATGCTCAATATTTTCAAGTATTTTGAAAGTGGACTCAGTCATTAAGCTCAGGCACCAGCTTTATTATGGCATCTATTTTTGTTCAAGACAGATCTGTCAAAGCGGCACAAGTGTTTTCTGGTGATATTAACGAAATTCCAGACATGCCTGATCTGAATGAAAATATCAACAAAATGGAAAAACTTTTGCTTCAAGAAACAAAGTTGTGGTGGGATCATACTACCCTCCAAAATTATCTAGCTAAGGATATGATTCCAAGGGGGCTTCGTATTAAAAAAATCCCACTACAATTTTTTCTGACATTTTCATTGAAGAGTGGAATCAGATACTCAGTAATTGTTCTTCCAAACTAATGCAACTCATAGTCAAATATGAGAGTAATAAATTGGAGGATATTCAGAAACAAATGAATGATGCAGATACTGCGCTCACTGAATTTAAATCGTTGACTCAGTATGACTCACTTGTGGCTAAAATGCAAGATAATGTCTCTAGCCTAGAAAAGGATATCATGGACCGGAAAAAAAGAAAATTTTCTCGTGATCTAAGAGACTATTCAACCAAGAAAGTCTATGACTGGGGCCATTGGGAGCGGGGTCATAGAACTCCTTAATCTATTTTAAAACGCAACCATGCTCTCAATGAACCGGTATCTAAACCACATGTCTGTTTTACATCCTCTGAGTTGGATTCATCTGACAATAATCTGAGTGTTTCCTCTAATGACAGTGTTCACACCACAAAGTTTTTTCGTCATTCAAAAAACGTAAAAGGCGGGGTGGCAGAAAACACCGACAAAGATCATGTCATGATTACACGCCGCAGGAAGAATTATCGCAAATAATAAACCATGATAATGTCTTGAATTTATCTGCACGAGACTTTACCAAAACGCAATTAGATGTTTTGTCCTTAGGTCTGAATTTTGTGCCCGATCAGAATTTCAATCTTTTTCTACTATTTTGGACGTCAATAAGTTTATGCGAGACCTTACCATCAAAAGCATTTTTTAAATCATTCTGATGAGACCCCTTTGCAGGAGTCGCTGACATATAATAATGAATTTACTGACTTGTCTTTCAGAGAACAGGTATCTCTCAACACTTTGTTTAGTTTGTCTACTCATTCCTATGATAATGAATCTGATACCATTCATGCACCTGTGTTTAAAACAAAAAATCCCTCTTTTTATCCCATTCAATCCAGGCCTGATTGCATGACTAAATACCAGGAGGTGATAGAGAGGGATTTAAAAATCCTTCATGATAGGGTTAAAATGGGCAGCAGCAGAAATCATTCCAATTTAACAAAAGCCCAGAAAACTGCATTAGATGAGATCAAAAGTATGTCAGATATAATAATTAAAATGTCGGACAAGGGTGGCATGGTAGTTATCCTGAATAAAGAGGATTATCATTCTCAAATTATGTCTCTCTTGTCTGACAGTGATGTATATGAAAAACTCCATACAAATCCCACTGATAAATTTAAAAGTGAGATTATCCAAATTATCAATGAGGGTTTCAGCCTTGGCATTCTAACCAAAAAACAAACTGATTATCTCACAGTGTCTCATCCTATTATCCCTATCATGCATGGTCTCCCAAAAATTCACAAGGATATGAAAATCCCCCCCATGAGACCTATTGTCTCAGGGATTGGATCTTTAAATGAACATCTGGGTGAATGGGTTGACTCACTACTTCAACCACTAGTACAAATCACTCCTGGTTATATTAAAGATTCTAAAGAAGTGCTGAGAATGTTTTCCAAGAAAATCTGGTCTAAAGAAATACTTGGTTATGTTGTGATGTGACTTCTTTATATACCTGTATACCTTACAATGTTGCCATGACAGCGCTGCAGTTTGTCTTAACGAAATTCAGTAATTATTCCCAGGATCTCATTAATTATATTTTACAAGTTATTCAATTTTTATTAACCCACAATTTTTTCTCATTTGACAATAAATTTTTTTTACAAAAATCTGGCGTGGCGATGGGTGCGAAATTCGCGCCATCCCTAGCTAATCTTGTTATGTCATATTGGGAATATTTTTTTATTTTTTCAGCTACTAATCCATTTATTGACTCGATTGCTTGGTATGGTAGATATATTGATGATTTACTCATCATTTGGAGTGGTGATGTACCTGCCATATCCGGATTTATTGATTATATCAATTCTAATTCATTCAACATACATTTTACTCATAAATTTCATCATAACAAAATTTCTTTTTTGGATCTTGATTTATATGGGGTACATGACTCTGTTATTATTACTAAAACGTTCAGCAAACCTTGTGCTGGTAATTCTATCTTGCATGCAGCAAGCAGTCACCCCAAACATACTATTAAATCGATTCCTTTGGGTGAATATACCAGAATTTTGAGAAACTGCAGCGATCCTACAGCTTTGGAAACGGAATTTAATTGTGTGGATACAAAATTAAAAAACAGAAATTATCCTAAATGGTCATTAAAAAGAGCACGAACAATTGTAAGTAATAAAAACAGAGAGGATCTCATTAGTGGAGGGCGACAACAAAAAAATGATCTTGCAGTGAAACCATATTTTTGTGCTCAATATAGTCCTCAATTTGGGGACATCAAAAAAATCATTTTGAGATCGCTGCCTATTTTATATGAAGATCCCTCTCTTGCTGACATTCTTTCATCAGGTATTAATGTTGTTTCAAGGAAAGCGCCATCTATTGGTAACAAAGTTTCTCCAAGCATGTTCAGTAATAATTTCTCTTCTCATAAAACATCGTGGTTAGAACATAAAGGTTTTTATAAATGTGGCCACAATAGATGTGCACTTTGCAAATATGTTTGTGTAACGAAAACCTTTGAAAATAATGACAGCACTGCGATTTATACCATTAACAAATATATCAATTGTAATTCATGCTATGTGGTATATAAAATTGCGTGCACTACTTGCAATTTATCTTATATAGGCTGCACTACTAGAAAACTAAAAATCAGGATCGCTGAACATTTGCAGGATGTAAAGAATGTTTCTTCGAATCGCAATATTTCTGCTGCTGCTAAACATTTTATTTTTCACCATGCTCGCAATGTTTCCTCCTTCCAAGTCACAGGTATTGAAAGTGTTAACCTGTCTTCCCGAGGTGGAGATGCACGTCAGCGACTCCTCACACGTGAAGCTTTCTGGATCTTTAATCTACATACCAGACATCAATTTGGTCTCAACAAAAGAAACGAATTGATGTTCCATTATTAATTTTATTTCTTTGCATTGATTTTATTTGTGCAAATATTGTGTTTTTTTTTTTTTTTTTTTTTCTTTATTCGTTATGTGAAAATTGTTAAAGGACTTGTCAAAAATCACATGACATTTTTTCTGATCGTGATTGGTCTTCCTTTGTCTTAAATATGTGCCCTTGTCTGAATATGTCAGCTGTGATAAAGATCCCTGTGATCGAAACGCGTAGCCTTGTCCTGAGCTTGTCCAGGAGCATGCCATTATTCATGTTTTTATGAATCAATAAAGATGAAGATTTTATTGAAGCTGGATCCCTTTTTCCTTCATTTTCTCCTGTAAATTAACCGCCCAGTTGTGGCTCTCATCCAGCCAAGTCTCAGATATCCCCACCATGTCATAATTATGTTCCAACAAAATTAATTCTAATTCCGCCATTTTGTTGGTGAGGCTTCTGGCATTAGTATACATGCACTTTATGTATCTCTCTGAACCTCTATTCTTTCTTAAATTATTAACTGTTCTAACCCCACCCCCCATGCCACCCCCATCCCCAATTTAATTTTTTGTGCCCAGGTCTCTATCTGCACTGCCTTCCCCTCCTATAAAATGAATACCCTCCCCCTAGTCCCTAGTTTAAAGACCCCTCCAACCTTCTAGCCATTTTCTCCCCCAGCACAGCTGCACCCTCCCCATTGAGGTGCAGCCCCTCCCTAGCATAGAACCTGTAGCCAACTGAGAAGTCGGCCCAGTTCTCCAGGAACCCAAACCCCTCCTTCCTACACCAAATCTTGAGCCACTTATTAACCTCCCTAATCTCCCGTTGCCTCTCTGGTGTGGCACGTGGTACAGGCAGTATTTCAGAAAATACCACGTTGGAGGTCCTTGCTTTAAGCTTGCAGCCTAATTCCCTGAAATCGTCTTTAAGGACCTTCCACCTACCTCTAACTTTGTCATTTGTGCCAATGTGCACCATGACCGCTGGGTTTTCACCAGCCCCTCCCAGTAATCTGTTAATGTGGTGGATGCAGGGTCCACAGGGGACAGCGTCGGTGGGACAGTGCTGCCTAGCCCACGGAATAGGCAACAGTTGGCTGTAGGCGTTTGACCCTCCTCCTCCTCCTCCAGAAGCAAAAGCTTGTCAACAGAGCGTAGTCGCACGAGCACTCCATACGCAGCTGCCAATGTTGCACATGAGGTGTCCCACTATCGATCAGCTAGTGGTAAGCGTCAGCAGGCTGTTTTAAAGTTGATGATTTTGGGCGACAACAGACAACCGTGGAGGTACTGGCCGACTACTTGCAGCGAGAAACTGAGTCATGGCTGGGCAGTCTACATCTTGAGCCAGGCAAGGTAGTCAGTGATAACGGCCATAATTTTGTGGTGGCCATAGTCCTGGCAAAACTCGACACATACCTTGCCTGGCTCACACCTTGAACCTGGTGGTGCAGTGCTTCAAAAATAATTATCCGGAGTTACCAGCCCTGCTCCATAAGGTGCGAAGACTGTGCTCGCACATCCGTCCCTCGCCCGTAGACTCCAGTCGAATGCAGAGGCTGCAGCGATCGCTCCACCTCCCCAAGCACCGCCTAATCATAGACGTTGCAACAAGGTGGAGCTCCACCATGCACATGGTTGAGAGGGTGTGCGAACAGAGGCAGGCTGTAATGCATTTTTGGGAGGATACACGGGCAGGCAGTTTGAGGGCGGACATGGAGTTGTCGGGTGTGCAGTGGTCAAAGCTGAAAGACCTCTGTAAAGTCCTTTAGTGTTTTGAGGAATGCACACGGCTGGTAAGCGCAAACGACGCCATCATAAGCATGAGCATCCCACTTATGCGTCTGCTCATGCAAACTTTGACGCACATTAAGGATCAGGCGTCTGCAGCGGAGGAGGAGGAGAAGGGAATTCTTCATGACATTCAGGCATTGTCTGCTCAGGAAACTGTCCTGAACGAGGTGGAGAAAGAAGAGGAAGAGGAGGAGGATGAGGGGGATGATTATTTTGGGGAGGAGGATGCTTCTCAGGGGGCAAGAGAAAATGTTGGCTTGCCAAGTTAAGGTACAGGGTTTGTGCGTGACTGGAGGGATGTGCATTTGGCAGAAAGTGCTCCTCCACCCACCACTGGCAGTGCATCATTGACACCTGGAACATTGGCCCACATGTGTGATTATGTCTTGCGGATCCTAAAAAGGGACCCCCGCATTGCCAAAATTATGAAGGATGACGACTACTGGTTTGCCAGCATCCTCGATCCACGCTATAAAGGCAAATTACAGAACATCATGCCACAGGACAACCTAGAGCTAATATTGGTGAACAAACAAGCAACTGTGGTTAACCGTTTGTTAGAGGCATTCCCAGCACACAGCAGCTGTGCAGGTTCTACCACGAGCCGTACTGGGCCAAATGAAAGAGGTGTTCGTGGTGCACACAGCCGAAGTGGCGTTGGAGACAGGGGTTTCATGACTATGTTGTGGTCTGATTTCTCAAGTAACGCTCACATGACTGGTAATACTGAATCGATTGCAACAGACAGGAGACAACAGTTGTCAACTATGGTTCAAAATTACCTCTCCTCCCCTATCAATGTTCTCCCTCACAGTTCATTCCCCTTTGACTACTGGGCCTGTAAACTGGACACCTGGCCTGAATTGGCACAATATGCCTTACAGGAGTTCCCTTGCCCTGCTGGGAGTGTGCTATCAGAAAGAGTCTTCAGTGTTGCTGAATCAATCCTGACAGAAAGAAGGACCCGGCTGTCGACCCAAAATGTAGGTGATCGTCTTCATTAAAATGAACCATGCCTGGGTTTCCAAGGATTTTGTACCACCTTCCCCTGATGACACATAGGTTGCAAGCAAAATGACTCGCTTTGTCCTCCTCTTCCTCCGACTTCTCCAATTCCTCCATTTGCAGCTACTGAACGTCCAGCCTACACCTCAACATATGCCACTTTTTCCACCTCCCTAACTGGGCTGTACCCCCCCAAGGGCCGGCGTCAGCACGTGGCGCACCCGGGCAAGTGCCGGGGCCCTGAGCAGGTGGGGGGGCCCACTCGCCATCAGAGACACCGGCGTACTATGAGGGGCCCTGTGTCAGTTCCCGGCGCCCACGAGTGCTCAGGGCCCCAGCACTTGCAATACTTACCTCTCCCTGCTCCACCGCTGTGACGTCTTCCGCGTTTCCTGACAGTGGACATTCAGGTTAGAGAGCACAATAATGTCACATCTGTGGGCCCTCTGCCTGAACAGTCACAGTGCAGAGAGCTGGAAGATGGCGACGCTGAGGAGTCCAGAGAAGAGCAGTGCCCAGCCAGGAGAGGTATTTCATTTTTTTTAATGGTTGGAGCAATATATGGGGAGCATTATACACTGGAGAATTATATATGGGGCCCATCATACACTTGAGCAACATAGATAGGGCCCATTATACACTGGATCATCATCCATGGGGCACATCATATAATGGAGCATCATATGGGGCCATTATATATGGCGCATCATATGGGGCACATTATATATGGAGCATCACATGGAGACCATTATATATGGAGCATTATATATGGGGACCATTATATTTTGGAGCATTATATGGGGCTCATCACACACTGGAGCATCATATATGGGGCCCATAATATACTAGAGCATCATATGGGGTTCATTATTTATGGGGCATCTTATAGGGCCCTTTATATATGGAGCATCATATGGAGCACATATGGGACCTATTCTGTATGGAGCATTATATGGAGCCCATTCTGTATGGAGCAATATATGGGGCTCATTATTCTGTATGGCGCACTATGTGGTGCCCATAATACTGTATGGAGGACTATACTGTCCGTTTTTTGAGCTATTGTAGAATTTAAAATAGATATCAGTCATGTAAGAAGAGAAGTATTTGGCATTGTACTATACCTATATTTCTGTGCCGTATCGGAGCATCATGAATTGTAGTATGTGTTAAAGGGGCCCACTGAGACTCTTTCGCCCGGGGCCCACAAAAACCTGGAGCCAGCCCTGCCCCCCACAACTTTAGCCAAATAACCCCCAGGTTTCAATGCGTTACTATTATTATAAAGTAAATTAAGGTTGACAAGCTTAAGTAATAAGAATTGATATCGTTGGCATTGAATTGGGCACTGTAGGTGTGTTTACTGTCCTCCACTCCCTGCCGACTTTTATTCCCCATTGACTTGCATTGGGGTCGGATTTTCGACTCTGACCCGACCTTTTCTGTTAGTCGGCCGACTTCGTTAGACTCGACTTTTGAGAAAGTCGGGTGGTCTCAAACCCGACTCGACCCTAAAAAAGGCAAAGTCGCTCATCTCTAATTAGGCCTCATCCACACTAAAAATATATTTTTTTAATGTTACTAACTGAATACAGAAGAGGAGACCTCCGTTTGAAATTGTTTTAACCCCTTAACCCCCGGATCTTTTTTCGGTTTTGCCTTTTCGTTTTTCGCTCCCCTTCTTTCCAGAGCCATAACTTTTTTATTTTTCCATCAATATGGCAATACGAGGGCTTATTTTTTGCGGGACGAGTTTGTACTTTAGAACAACACCATTGGTTTTACCATGTAGTGTACTTGAAAACGGGAAAAAAATTCCAAGTGCATTGAAATTGCAAAAAAAGTGGATTCTCACACTTGTTTTTTGCTTGGCTTTTTTGCTTGGTTCACTAAATGCTAAAAATGACATGCCATTATGATTCTCCAGATTATTACAAGTTCATAGACAACAAACATCTCTAGGTTCTCTCATGTCTAAGTGGTGAAAAAAAATTCCAAAATTTGCTAAAAAAAAAAAAAAAAAATTGCACCATTTTCCGAGACCAGTAGCGTCTCCATTTTTCTGATCTGGGACTGGGTGGGGCTCATTTTTTGCATGCCGAGTGGACATTTTTAAGGATACCATTTATGAGCAGATCCGTTCTTTTGATCGCCCATTATTGCATTTTAATGCAATGTCGTGGCGACCAAAAAAAAACGTAATTCTGGCATTTTGATTTTTTTCTCGCTACGCCGTTTAGCGATCGGTTTAGTCCTTTTTTTTATTGATAGATCGGACCATTCTGAACTCGGCAATACCAAATATGTATATGTGTGATTTGAACTTTTAGTTTTTTTTTTATTTTTTTTAATTTTTAAACACTTTTTTTTTTACTTTTGGCCTGCTTCAATAGCCTCCATAGGAGGCTAGAAGCATGCACAACTCGATCTCCTCTGCTACATATCGGCGATGAGCAGATTGCCAATATGTAGCAGATTTACTGCATTGCTATGAGCGTCGGCGCTCACAGCAATGTGCCCGCAACAACCATAGAGGTCTCTATGAGACCTCTGGTTGTCAAGGCAACGTGTTGCCGACCCGATCACGTGACGGGGGTTGGCGATGTGCTCATTTCTGGCCTGGCGGCCGAAAGCGCTAGTGAAATGCCCGCTGTCAGCTTTGCCAGCGGGATTTAACTAGTTAATAGGCACAGTCGGATGGCGATTCCGCTCGCGCCTATTGTGGGCACATGTCAGCTGTTTATAACAGCTGACATGTCGCGGATTTGAGTTGGGCTCACCGCCGAAGCCCACCTCAAAGTCGGGGATACTGCCAGCTGACGTACTATTCCGTCAGCTGGCAGAAAGGGGTCAATGTTATACAAGCCTCATCGACAAAAATTCTTCTGTTACTAACATAATACAGTAGGGGAAATCTAATTTAAAAATTGTTTGGAGCATCCAGCCCTCATCCACACTTAAACAATTCTTTCTTCTGTTACTAACATAACAACATAATACAGTAGGGGACTTCTCAGTTAGAAATTGTTTGTAGCATCTAGCCAATGTTATACAGGCCTCATCAACAGGCCCCCCAAAAATTCTTCGGTTACTAATGTCATACAGTAGGGGACATGTCACTTTGAAATTGTCTGGAGCATGTAGTCAATGTTATACTGGCCTCATTGACAGGCCCAAAAAAATTCTTCCGTTTCTAACGTCATACAGTAGGGTATAGCTCACTTTGAAAATTCTTCCGTTACTAACATAATACAGTAGGGGAAATCTAATTTAAAAAATTGTTTGGCGCATATCTTCTTTGCCATCCAGCCCTAATCCACACTTTAAACAATTATTTCCTCTGTTACTAATTTAATACAGTAGTGGACATTTCATGTACAAATTGTTTGGAACATGTAGTCAATGTTATACAGGACTCATCCACATAAAAAAACAAAAAAAATATGTTGCTAATGTCATACAGTAGGGGACATCTCATGTCGAAATTGTTTGGAGCTGTCTTCTTTGTCATACAGGCCTCATCGACACTGAAACAATTCTTTCTGCTGTGAGTTCACCTTTAATTTTGTGCTGCTGAAATTCAGCTGTGTGCGGAGGCTGTGCAGAGTAAAAAAATCTAAATTTTAGTTGCTAATAGTGTGCTCCTAGCACACTATCTGAGCAACATCACTGGGAAAAAGCAAGGTCATGGAGGAAGGGGGATTAGGCTTGGTGTTTGAGGTGTATGTGGGGTAGGAGTTAATATTTCTGAAAGCACTAGTGAACCACTAACGTGATGTGACTGAGGTCCTATTCGAAGACAACTGACAACTTCTGTTACTGGATGTTGTAGTTTTTAGTGTGCTGCATTGTTCTCGTGTAATTGCAGTCTCTGATATCTTTAGTGGGGCTTATGTGCCTGCTGTTTCTGCTGCTGGAGATGTTAACAATAATTTGTGGAAATGTGAACAGTCCTGCTTGGGTGTCCATCTGCTGGGTTGGGTGTAATGGAAGACCTGTCGGTCCCTATTAGACTATTTCTACTGTGATGAAATTGATGTCACTTTGTTGGTGTTTGCAAATAAATTTTTGTAAATGTGTAGATTCCACACAGGGTCTCCTTCTTGTTGCCTATGTTGCCTATAGCAGTAGGCCTTTGATGCTAGCAGTCCTTCACTGTCTTTGAGTCAACTACCCATGTTACAATCCTTATATTTTTCTGACAATAGTAATCTACGAAACTGATATGTGTGCCATCTGAGTGTGGCTGAGGATCACTTTAAATTTTTTTTTTTTTTTTATCACTGATATAGGGCCAATAATTCAACATTCACTTTACAGACATTATTGGCACTGTCATCATTGGGACTCACAATCTAAATTTACTATCTTTATGTCGTTTGAGTAGAAAAATAATTACTGGGAGAAAACCCTTGCAAACACGGGTAGAACATTCAAACTCTTTGCAGATACTGTCCTTGGTGGGGCAGTAACACAGGATTACAGCACTGCAAGACTGCTAATGTTTTTGCGTTGACAACTGAACGTTTCTCTGGTTGGAAGGCTATCACTGCGATGCAAAACGTGTGCTCACTGCTGTGTTGGGGAAAACCACTGTCAAGATTCCAGCATGTTTTGATACTGCAGCATGGGTGTGTCCTTTTCCAGGGGAGGAAGCAACTGGCAAAATTTACTTTTGTATTGTGGATAGAACACACTGGCAACCCAGTAGTCAGCACTATTTGGAATAATAACTATATGGGTAAAAATCATGTTGAAGATAATGCTGCAAGAAGGCGTTCATGGGTCGGTCTCTTTCATGAGGTCCAACTCCACAGTGTGTTGGTGGTAGTATAACACTTAAGCTTTGTTCCTCCATCCCCTCCTGTCAACCACGGACAACATAGAAGGAATCATTATTGTCTTCATCTCGTAACTGTTGCTCGTCCATCACCTCTTGCTTCTCGTCCTTTTCATGGTCCTACTCCTTTCGTTCCTCCCATGGCAAATGTCTGTGAGATGATAGACCTGAACTTATAGATATTGTTAACGCTAAAGGTATCCTCCTCTGCTTCCTCCTCTTTCCCCAGGACTACCACCACCACCTGCTCACCCACACTATTTAAAGTGTACTCCAGCATGAAGATGACAGTAATAGGGATGCTGATGATGGCATCATCACCGGTAACCATCTTAGTAGCCATTAAGAAAACGTATCAAAGGGTGCAGAGGTCCTTCTTCTGTATCCAGTAGCATATGTGAATTGTAACACGTTCATACTGCGTTGTGCCAGGCTATGAAAAATGTCATCATGCACCAGGTCTCAACGCTGCTGCCACAGTCGCTGCAACATGTGCAGAGTTTAATTCCACGGTGTGGTCATATTGCATAGCAACTGGTTAATCGATAGTCCAAAAGATCTCTATACCAACTGATGTGGAATGGTGGAAGTCAGCACAACAGTGGTTTTTTGCAGCAGCGCATCTAGGCTGGGATAATGGCAGAGGAATTGCTGTACCATCAGGCTGAGGATGCGAGCCATGCAAGTGTCACGATTGGCTGCAGCCGCCGAGAAGCGGCTCAGCCCATCATCGCCTCCACACTGACCGACCACCACGGCGTGGGGCGGGCGCCCCCCGGGGACGCAATGTGGACCCTCCATACCGCAGAGGGGGACCCGGCCTACCCGAACTAGGGAAGGGCAGAGACCGGGGTTCTGTGGCAGCTGAGCATGTGGACCAAGAAGAGCCATGTAGAACTTCAGGTATAGATGAAATAAAGTTTTTTCTGGAGTAACAACACATAATACATAAACATCAGGATCATGAACTCGGGAACACGAACTGGAACTCAGGACCGCACTACATAACACAGACACACACAGAACCCGTCTTACCTGTCCAGCGTCCCCGTCTCTGACACAGCCGGCCGCTAATGTACTCATTCAGCGGCCGGGGAAGGGGAAGCCCGGGGTGGAGCCCGGAGCTGCAGCAGCGGAGGCACGGAGAGGTAGTATTGTGCCAGCGAGCCGGGGCCCGAGACTGCCGGAGCGCCGCCGGGGCCGGTCACTGAAAAAGCCGGCGGCCGGATGGGGGCCCGCGGGCCGCCCCTTGCCCGGGTCTTTTTTGGGATATATACAAAAAAAAAATGAAAAAAAAACTGAAAATATTTCTTATATTCGGTTTTTAAAATTTTAGACACCTTTGCTTTGATACTGTTTGCACACTTTGGGGTTTTCTCTTAGACTTCAAGAGGTAGTCACTGAAATCGTCCATCCACACTTTTGGGGGGGCAAAAAGTCTACAAAACCGTCTTCTCAGACCCTTTTATTCTGCCGGCAAAACCCACTTCCCCTCGACAGTGCGCCGGGGGGGGGTGGTTGTGTCCCTTTTGGCAGGGGGCATTGCCTGCCCAACATTGAACGATGTACCTTTTTGCGAACTTTGAGGAGTAAAGAAAATACTTAAAAATCACGCATTACATGCACTTCCAGCTTTGTCAATTTTTGCTACCCCCCCCCAGGGGGTTATAATGTTGCTGACTACCACAGCTAAAATTTTTGCATAATTTTGCATCATGATTTTGCATCAAAAATTTTTGCATCATTTAATGGCCTGGTAATAAGCTTTGGTATAAAATTTTTGCACTGTGTTGAAAATACTTACCTTCAACCTGTGATTGGGGGCCTCCTAGACTTATCGGGGGGAAAAAGGTGAAAAAGCAAAAATGTTCCAGTTGCCTTTGTGATCTAACCACCCCCGGAGTGCTGGCCCCAGCGCCAAATTTCCCAAAGCACCCCAAAAAACCCACTTTCCGACCCTGAGTGTGGGCATATATTTAGGAGTAGTCTAAAGGGCCCCCATAAGGGGGGCACGCTCACAGAAAGCAAACTCACAAAAGACAAGAACAAAAAAAAAAGGAGTTTCCCTGGCATTAACAGGGCAGGAATCAGGGCCCCAAATTTTTTTTCTTTTTAAATGTCATTACCCCCCCCCCTGTGTTCCCCCTTGCCATCCAACACCGCCCCATCCCCCTCCATCACGACTCAAAAAATCAGCCCCTCCATACTTCCCTCTCCCCCGCAGCTCCCATGCACTCCTCCCTTCCTGAAAACCTCACCATCCCCCTTTCCCAAACACATAAAAGAAAAAACCTACTTACAACTCCAAAAACTCCTGCTCTTTACTTCCTCTCCTACGTTTGGGGGCATCTCCCCCAACCCGGGGGCCCATCCCCAACCTAATCCCCCCCCACCTAATATCAAACCCCTAATAACTTTTTATATTACTTCACTCCCTCATCCCTTTTTTTCAATTGTGCCCTCGGGGAACCACGGCTGCATGCAACAACTATCCTTACTGAAAACTACTTTCTAACAACTCTCTTCATCGTTGGCCCTCACTGAAACCTGGATTCAGGATTCTGACACGGTCCCCCTCGGCCATTTCTATTTTTTTTTTACAGTTCTCCCTTTCCCCGAGACCCACAAACAACATGGGGGGGGATTTGGGCATACCCCTCCCCCCAAATGCAGTTTCCGGGTCATCCCCCCCAATTCCATCACTCTCTTCCCTTCTTTGAGGTCCCACCATCAGGCTCTTCACCCCCTCTCCCTCAAGTAGGGTCATATATGGCCCCCAGGCCGCCCACCCTTTTGTTAACCATTTCCAGCCTGGGCGCCACACTTCATGTCCTCAAACTACCAACCCTTTTCCTTTTGGGGTTTCAACTCCCCATTAACAGCCCACTTCCCCATCTGCATCTCAGTTTTCTATCACAAACCCCAGATTTTAGCGATACTTCCGATATCCAAATAGGGAAAAACGGAAGGTATCGCCGAAAATACTAAAATACGGCGAACCCATACCGTACCGGAATCCCATGAATCTAGGGGAAAAAATATCGCAACAAAAAAAACCCATTCTTTCCTTGAAAAAAAAATTTACACACATAGAATACTATATAATATTATATACATGTCTTGTGCTATATATATACATAATTAATTTTTTAAAACTTCTACATAGTAAAAATCTCTGATTCAATTCCCGGGGAAAGCCGGCTTCAGGAAAAGACAAACACCCGACAGAAATACACTTGGTGTACTGGGGTTTAAACCCCGTATTTTATGCTTTTGGCTATCTGATTTGCACAAAAAATTTAAAAACATCATGTGGCAAAATTCACACCTTGGGGTTAAATTAAAATGAAATTCGTTGTAAAAAAACCGGCTTTTTGCTACGATTTACACCTTTAATTAACCCCCCAGGTGGAAATTTTGCACCATAGACTGATTTAATTGTTTGTCAAATTAGATAGCAAAGGACATGAAAAGACAGGTTGACCCTAGTACACCAATTCATTTCATGTCGGGTTGGGGCTTTTTCACAAAACCGGGGCAATTGAATTGGGGGCTAAACAGTAAAGTGTAGAACTACAAATAAAATATATATATATATGTGCAAAAATTCAAGACATTAATATAATATATGAGGTGTAAAATTGCTGAAAAAAAAATGCGTGGGCCCCCCCCATTTTCGAACCAGACGACAAACCAGTGAGGGGGGCAGATAAAATACCCAGAGAGGGACCATTTTTTTTGCCCCCCCCCGGCTCTAACACTCCCCCAGACCCCCCAGGAAAGACAAAAAAAATTTTTGATTCGCCCTTTCGGGGACTTTGCCCGTCTATTCCCATTGCCCTGTAGCGGTGGCGAATGGGTTAATAGGGGGTTAAAGCCACCTTGCTATTGAAAGGGGCCCTTTTAACCGGGTTTAAAATTTGAGCTGTCAATTAGACAAAATCAATTATTTCCTATTGTATGAAATAAAAAAAAAAAACCCCACATTTTTAATTAAAAATCATTTTTAAGAAATAAAGAACATGTTTTTTACCATCTTTTATTTTACTCAAAAACCATTTTTCCGTAATAAAAATAAAAAAAAAAGCAAAATTATTCTTACCTATCCCAGCACAGTAGGTCCCCGGGGGAATCCTTCAAAGGGTTTTAAGTTTCGCGGGACCGCAGCAAGCGGCCCCCCAGTAAAACCCCAAAAAGAGTTTTCCCCCTCCCCAAGGGATAAAGGCTGGGGTCACATAACGAACACCAGCGATCCCACAACGATAGCACTTTCAGGTCGCTGGTGTATCCTCATGATCGCGCACGCCAAACAGGCAGCTCAGGCGCGATCGGGGGGAGGCACTGCGGGAAATCGCTAAGGGCCCGTCCACTAGCGATACGCTCCCCCGGGGATCGCTGCTGAGTCACTAGTTTTGTGACGCAGCGCGAGTCACCACATACGCGTGTGTGCATTCGCGACGATCAGGGGCCCCCCCGCCGGTTCGCTGACGCGCAAAATGTCGGCCTTTTTTTGATCGCTGTCCCCCCCGCTGACAGGAAAACCCCCCTGCGTGTGACGGGGGGGGGGCCAGCGATCCGCGGAACCAAAAGGACACAGGGGGTTTCCCGGCACCGCGAGCGCTTGGGAAACCCGCTGTGTCCTTTTGGGTACCAGCCCCTGCACGGGCGCGGTATCCAAGGTACACAGGGGTTTTTTAGGCACAGCCCCCGCCCTGGAAACCCGCTGTGCCTTGGGGTTCCAGGGGTCGCTGGTCCCCCGCCTCACACGCAGCGATGTGTGCCTGCAGCGGAAACCAGCGATCAAAAAAAGGTCCGAATTTCAGCGACGATCAGCAAACCCCCCCAGGGGGCTGCGTCGCTAATGTCACACACAGCGATATCGCGGGAGCCGCTGCTGCGTCACAAAACTATGACTCAGCAGCGATCTCGTAGCGATATCGCTATGAGACGGGGCCCCTTTAAGTGGAAAGCTTAATTGATTGCTTTCCACTTTTATTTTAGGTTCGCCGGGGGCCCCAAAACAGGACGTCAAGGAACTGATTAACAAAAATAGGGTTTTCCCTTTGAAAAAAAATGGCGTGGGGGCCCCCCTTTTTTTGTTTAAACCCGCCAAGAAGCAGACCGAGGCTGGATTTTCAGGGTTTTTAAAGGGGCCAAGATCCCTGACCTTGCCACCTGTAATACCAGGCCAAGCAGTCTGCATATCTTGGCTGATTAACAAAATAGGGATCCCCTCGAAAAAAATTGGCGTGGGGTCCCCCCTATTTTTGTTAACCAGCCAGATGAAGCAGACCGCTGAGGCCTGGATTTTCAGGCTGTTAAGGAGCCAAGATCCATGGACCTTGCCAGCCTGATAATACCAGGCCACAGCAGTCGCATATCTTGGCTGAATTAACAAAAAAGGGGATCCCCTCGAAAAAATTGGCGTGGGGTCCCCCTAATTTTTGTTAACCAGCCAGATGAAGCAGACCGCTGAGGCCTGGATTTTCAGGCTGTTAAGGAGCCAAGATCCATGGACCTTGCCAGCCTGATAATACCAGGCCACAGCAGTCTGCATATCTGGCTGATTAACAAAAATAGGGGATCCCCTCAAAAAAAAATTGGCGTGGGGTCCCCCCTATTTTTGTTAACCAGCCAGATGAAGCAGACCGCTGAGGCCTGGTTTTTCAGGCTGGTAAGGATCCAATATCCATGGACCTTGCCAGCCTGATAATACCAGGCCACAGCAGTCTGCTTGCTTGGCTGGTTAACAAAAATAGGGGATCCCCTCGAAAAAAAACGGCGTAGGGGTCCCCCATTTTTGTTAACCAGCCAAGTAAAATGCAGACTGCTGGGCCTGGTATTAAAAGCTGTCAGGCCCATGTTTTGGCCCTCAACAGCCTGATAATACCAGGCTACAGCAGCCCCACATTTGGCGCATCAAAAGATGTGCCAATTGTGGCACTTTACCTGGCTCTTCCCACTTGCCCTGTAGCGTGCAAGCGGGTAATAAGGGGTTAATGTCCCGTTGATTGCACGGTGACAATAAGCCCGTTAATAATGGAGAGGTGTCAATAAGACACCGATCCATTATAATCCCAAAGTATTAAATGTGTAAAAAAAAACACAGCAAGAAAAAAGTATTTTAATGAAATAAAAGAGACAACACAGTTTTCATTAATTTTATTGTACTCTCATTCCTGCGACGCCATCGATCTCCTGCAAAAAAAGAAAAAAAAACAAACCAACAGTATACCACCTGTCCGACGCAGTCCATAACGACAGTCCCACGACGATCCAACTCTGCTACAATCGCAATGACAGGCAGAGCCTGACATCGCGACGCAGCACAGCTGATTACCTGCTTCCCCGCGGTGGACGTCATCGGACTGACTGCTTTAACGGCCGGGATTACCCGCAGTCACTGCAGTTATCGCAGAAACTGCATGTGACCGCCGGGGAAAGATGATGGCGGCGATGAAGCAGTCCAGCCCGTGACCGCCGGAGATCTTCTGCCAGGTAAGTGCCGCTGACTCCTGACAGAACCCGACCGACAGACACTGACAGTGACAGTGACAATCCCCGATTCCGGATCCGATATGACGAAAAATCGAACTCGGAATCGAATTCCGATACAGCCAATATCGGGCCGATACCCATATTTGCAGTATCGGAATGCTCAACCCTACTAACCTCTCTCTAGGCCTCTCATAGCTTTAAAACCTCTGAGACACACAAGGATGGTAACACCCTTGACTTGGTCTTTGTCCGCCTCTGTTCAATCCCCCCTCAAATAACTCACCGCTTCCACTCTCTGACCACAACATTCTCTCCTTCACCCTCACATAATCCCGACCCACCCCAGCGCACTCCTACCTACCACACATTCAGAAATCTACAAGCCATTAACCCTCAGACACTTCAGACTCCCTACACTCACGCTGTCCCCAATCTCCTCTTTTTCTTGTCCTAATCTGCTGTTCAGCACTACAATAACACTCTTAGAAGCACCCTTGACCAAGTAGCACCCGCTCACCCTCAGAACTTCCAAACACACAGTAAAACAGCCCTGCTCACATCGCAAACTCACCTTCTCCAGCGATGCTCTAGGAGTGCTGAACGCCTTTGGAGAAAAACCCCCACACCAGAAGACTTCATCCACTTTAAATTCATGTAAGAACTTATAATGCAGCCCTTCACCTCCCCAAACAGACCTACTCACCACCCTGATCTCCTCACTAGCCAACAACCCCAAGAAACTTTTTGACACTTTTCACTCCCTCCTCAGGCCAAAAGTACAAGCCCCTATCACAGACATTTGTGCTGACGACCTGGCCTCCCACTTTATAGAAAAAATAGATACTATTCGTCAGGAATCTGCTCTCAACACCAAGTGCTGTGACTCCCATCCCTCCCTGCATTTCCCCTGGCTCAATTTCCACATTTGATCCCATCACAGAAGAAGAAGTCTCCAACTCCTCTCTTCCTCTCCCTCCGACTACAAGCACTACCGACCCCATTCCTCACACCTCCTCCAGTCTCTCTCTCCAGTTGTCACAACTCAACCTAATACAATCTTCAATCTCTCACTCTCCCTGGCATTTTCCCATCCTCCTTCAAACAATCCATCATTACTCCACTACTAAAGAAACCCCTCTTGACCCTTCCTGCACAACAACTACAGACCGGTCTCCAATCTCCCCTCTCACTCTAAACTTTGGAGCGCCTAGTCTACCTCCCGCCTTACCCGTAACCTCTCCACTCACTCCCTCCTAGACCCTTCACAGTCCGGCTTCCGACCCCTACATTCAACTGAAACGCACTCATCAAAGTGACCAATGACCTTCTACAGCAAAACGTAATGGCGACCACTCTCTGCTCATTCTACTCGACCTTTCTGCAGCTTTCGACACGGTTGACCACCGCTCCTACTGTCCTAGGCTCCAGTCACTAGGATTAAGGACACTGTTCTCTCCTGGTTCTCCTCCTATCTTTCTGACCGCTCCTTCAGTGTTTCGTTCTCTGGCTCCACATCATCTCCTCTTCCTCCACTGTCGGTGTACCCCAGGGCTCAGTCCTTGGCCCCCTTTCTATTCTCTCCTACACGGCCCCAATTGGACAGACCATCAGCAAATTTGGCTTTCAGTACCATCTTTATGCTGATGACACACAATTATAACACGTCATCCCCCGACCTTACCCCCGCTGTACTACAGAACACCACCGACTGTCTGTCCGCAGTCTCCAACATCATGTCTGCTCTCTATCTGAAACTTAACCCTCCAAAACTGAACTTCTTCTGCCCCGCCGTCTACTACCTCCCTAAAATCTGACATTTCCCTCTCCGTGGGCGGCACCATAAATAACACCCCCGGCAGCAGGCTCGCTGTCTGGGTGTTATGTTTGACACCATCTCCCTCACCTCCCATATACAATCTCTTGCCCGCTCTTGCCGCCTACACCTAAAGAACATGTCTAGAATCCTCCCTTTTCTCACCATGGAAACAACAAAAACCCTCACTGTACCATTGATCCACTCCCGCCTGGACTACGGCAACGCTCTATTACTTGGCCCTCCCCATTACTCGACTATCCCCTCTCCAGTCCATCCTTAATGCAGCAGCCAGGGTCATCCATCTGGCTAATGGGTACCGGATGCGTCCGCTCTTCGCCATCCTTACACTGGCTCCCCCTTCATTATAGGACCAATTCAAATACTTGTTCTCACCCACAAAGCTCTCCACAGGCAGCACCCCCCCTACTTCTCCTCCCTCATTTTATTATCGGCCTAACCGACTGCTGCCTCGCAAACGACTTTCGACTAACCTCTGCACTAACCAACCTCCCACTCCCACTCCAAATTTCTCCCGCGCTGCGCCAATCCTCTGAATGCTCAAACCCCTAAAATTAGACTATCCACAATTTGCATGGTTTCAGGCGCCCCTCAAAACACATCGTTCAGAGCGGCCTATCACTTCACTAATCAAAGTCATTCCCCTGTGAAGGGTGTGGTGTGTAGCCCATTCACTATCTCCATCCTCCCTCACTCCCCAAGATGGCTGGACCATCATTGTAAATGCACCATTGTATATACACACCTGTATTTGTTATCTCCCCCATCTCATTGTGATTGTAAGCTCTCACGAGCAGGGCGTCTTATTTGCTTTAATTATGTATTTTAACGTTGTTACAGATTGTGTTTTGTTGGAAACTGTAAAGAACCTGCGGAATAGATGGCGCTATTTAAATAAAGATTTATTTTATTATTATTATTATCAGATAGCACGTTCTGGTATTCAGTGGCATCGCCTCACGAACATTCCCCCCTAAAAATCCTGCCATGTATTTTAAGGACACACCATTGTGATGGGGCACTGTTGAGGGTACGGGTAGATCCTTGAACATTAATATCGGGAGGTGGAAATTTGTAAAAAACGGTTAGCCCACTTAAAACAAGATGGAAAAGGACCTTACTTATATCCATCCCGATGGACTCAATGAGCATTTGCCCCTTCACCCCATTCCGTGACCCCCATTTGCTGTGTTTTGGGTGCACTCCTGTATATGCACATATTTTTTATTCATTTTATTCCGTATTTTTATTTTTTACAGCATTATGGACATGAAAATTCAAGTGCTATAGAAAATAAATGATTAAAGTAAAATATATCCAATATATTAAATAATACCACCAATCGTGACTCTATACCCTGAACCAAAAAGGATGGCAGACCATCCGGTAATAAAGAACCACCCAGGGTGTGGAAGGGAAAGCCTTGTTGGAAGAAGAAAAGAAAAGGAGGCCAGGAGCACAAAAATAAGAATAATAATCTTTATTTAATCAAACAAATAAGGCTCAAACAACGATGATAAACCAATTATAAAAACATGTTAATAACAAAGACACGTCACAACTGATACAATAAAGTGTTAATATATTAATAAATATCAACTAACGTTGATTTAAATAGGCATATACCATATGTAAACAATTTAAGCTCAGATATAATAACCAGGAGGGCAATAGATGAAAAAATGTACATGTAAAGTAATATGTTGTGCACTGTCACAAATAAACACCAAAGTGTGTGCAGGCAAGAACAAGAAAAAATACTAAAAAATAATATAATAAAATAATATACAATAGCGTACAACCTACACCAGTGCAAGCGTGTAAAACGATGCACAAAGCACAAAAAACTAAAAAGAAAAAAATTATATATAAATAAAACTGTGAACTGAGATCACAATAATCTGAATGGTGTAATAAACACTGATCCTAACAAAGTGCTGCACTAACGTGTAAAATACATAAAGAAACAATATATATGTATATATATGAAGAAAGTGCACACCAGAGAAAAACTAGCGGTCTGTGTGCAAACCGCTATAAGCAAATGAGCTAATGCACAACATAGAAGAAAATTGCCACTATACCTGGGAGCCGAAAATCATGTGAGGTGTCAGAACGCGCCCCGACGCCGTTTTCGGAAAAACTCCTTCGTCCTGACGAAGGAGTTTTTCCGAAACGCGCGTCGGGCGCGTTCTGACACCTCACACTGATTTTCGGCTCCCAGGTATAGTGGCAATTTTCTTTCTATGTTGTGCATTAGCTCATTTGCTTATAGCGGTTTGCACACAGACCGCTAGTGTTCTCTGGTGTGCACTTTCTTCATATATAACATATATATTTTTCTTTATGTATTTTACACGTTAGTGCAGCACTTTGTTAGGATCACGTGTTTATTAACCATTCAGATTATTGTGATCTCAGTTCACAGTTTTATTTATATATAATTTTTTTCTTTTTAGTTTTTTGTGCTTTGTGCATCGTTATACACGCTTGCACTGGGTAGGTTGTACGCTATTGTATATTATTTTTTTATATTTATTTTTAGTATTTTTTCTTGTTCTTGCCTGCACACACTTGGTGTTTATTTTGTGACAGTGCACAACATATTACTTTACATGTACATTTTTTTTCATCTATTGCCCTCCTGGTTATTATATCTGAGCTTAAATTGTTTACATAGGTATATGCCTATTTAAATCAACGTTAGTTGATATATTATTAATATATTAACACTTTATTGTATCAGTTGTGACGTGTCTTTGTTATTAACATGTTTTTATAATTGGTTCTATCATCGTTGTTTGAGCCTTATTTGTTTGATTAAATAAAGATTATTATTCTTATTTTGTGCTCCTGGCCTCCTTTTCTTTTCTTCTTCCAACAAGGCTTCCCCTTCCACACCCTGGGTGGTTCTTCAGCATTATGGACATGGATATTCCTTGATTGATTCCCTTTACAGTGTCAAATATTCTGAGGAGAAAATTTGTCTGTCTCTTATGGCCTTCGCAATGCTTCATTCCTGGTGTGCATGCTGCTCATCTGGCTTGTTGTTTAGTTTTTTTGTTTATTTTTATGTATTATTATTTTTTCTGTTGTATAGGTTGCCCTCTTGGGTTCTTTATTTGTTTCATTTTTATTATTTTTT